>JBCAUA010053755.1:0-11545 GCA_038406235.1 Peronia verruculata
CTGTCTGTCTATCTATCTGTCTGTCTGTCTATCTATCTATCTATCTATCTATCTATCTATCTATCTATCTATCTATCCGTGATATTTTTATCATATATTTGAGAATCCCACATCACTTCTGCTGTTGTTCTTGATTCCAATCAAATTTATAGAGGAACCCTACTGTCTTTCCTCTCTTAGTCTCTCCTCTCTTTCTCTCTTCCTTTCTCCCAAGTTTCTTTGATGACCGTGTCTCTCCGGCTAGTTTATCTTCTCCCTCTCTTTCTCTAAGTTCTCTTTCTCTCTTTCTCTCTATCTATCTCTTTTTATTTGTCTGTCTGCTTGCTTCCTGTGTTTTCTTTCCTGTCTGTCTATTTATCTACCTCTCTGACTGTTCGTCCCTTCCTCAGCCTGTCTCTTTACTTTTACTATCTGTCTGTCTGTCTGTCTGTCTGTCTGTCTGTCTGTCTGCCTGCCTGCCTGCCTGCCTGTCTGCTCTGTCTGTCTGTCTGTCTGTCTATCTGTCTGTCTTTCTGTCTTTCTGTCTTTCTGTCTGTCTGGGGATTAAGTTACAGGATTGCTTTCAACCGTTCCGTTTGCAAATTCGATAATGAACGATCCATTTGTAAGGAACCCAAATCCTACTGTTCAAAAATTAAGAAAAACAAAACAAAACAAACAAACAAACAAAAAAAAAAAAAAAGAAAAACACTCTCTACCCATTTACTGCAGATTATTCATTTTTTGGACCCCTCTTCTTCTTTCCCTCAATTCGTTGCTATTATAATATACACACAAACTTTCACTTCTTTTCATCTGGTGATTGAGTACAAAAACAGTTCCCTAGTCATGAATAGTTTCCACTGCATACACCATAGTTTCGTAAGACCATGCTATTCGTTGACTTATTTACCATGTTTCACCAGGGGCAATGTCGTATCCACGGGACAAAATGCATAGTTTCAGACTGTCCTTTAAGCCAGAGAGGGAGGGGGTGGGGGGGGGGTTGGGCTGAAGAGGATGGGTGGACAATAGATTAACTCTGGGTGTCATAGTGTCAATCTGTTTTTGAAAGAAAACAACTCCCTCATTACAGTCTGTATTCTCCCCCGCGGAGGCCCGTGGTTTATAAGTAGGTTTTCTGCTCCCACCTGCTGGCGGTGTAAGCCCACTGTCGATGGGATGTCTCCCATGGAGTGCCATCCTCGACATTCCAGGGAAGACATCTCTTCGCTCTCTGTCTCCTTGCTCCCGTCTCCTGTCCCGCTTTCTTTCCTCTCTTCTTCTTGACGTGTAAACGTATCGTTCCGTGTTTGACACAATATAGCTGTAATCGTACCGATGTGTCGTTAAACCCCAACACGATAATACAACAACAGTCTGTATTCGAATTTCTTTTCATATAACAGAGTATGTTGTAAACAGCTAATCGTATTCGTAATCTGCTGCTATTTCAGTTGAAACTTTCACCTCGTTCTTGAATGTAGCCCATATTAACTGTCTGCTATTACAGTGAGTGATAGATTTCCTTCCAGTGAGTATCGTTGGTATTGATTACTGGTACTGATTATGACTTGGTGTCGGTAATCCTCATTTTGCCGATAACCAACGTCGACTCATAATTTTATCTCCCAGGCCATAGAGAATACTGCAGTTTCTCGATGGCCAAATAGAAGACAGAAGATCGTGTAGTAAAAAGGCTTTCTATGCCGTCCAATATCTTTGACTACGGCACTATTTCAACGTTTATAAAATGTTTCTTCTTCTGATTCAACTTGTAAGGAAACAAAAACATTCCGGTAGTTTGCACTCGCATTTTTAGGATTAACCCTGTACCTTTTTATCTTATTTTTTTCTAGGCAGTATTATGTACGGGGAAGATCTAATGGCTATATCGGGCTGTATCCGGCTAGCAGTATTTACTATTTACGACCATCTCTACTCTGTAGTATTCGAGGCAATATCTCGTGTAATTCGTTTCATCAGATCAGATATTATGCAATTGGAATAACAAGTTGTATCCGGCTGATAATAATTAACGACCATCTCGCTACACTATAGAATGAAAAAAGAAAAATGTTCAGGGTTTAAGTATCAGTTGAATATTTGCACCAGCAAAGTCCGCGACACACTTAACAATTAATGTCATGGAGGTAACAGAGGACAACCATAACATCAATAGATCAAGGTCTCTCAGGAAGATCAGTTGGCACACGTCACTGAAATGCATCACCTTAATGCTTGGATAGACAAAAATCATGCACACGTGATATGTATCTTAATGTCAGATCCAGTAACAAGTTTTTAGCATACAAAAGTTTATCATTAAGGCAATGGAGCAAGCTTACCAAAACAGAACTTTAACAGTTTTCTTCCCTTATGTTCTCTCTCTCTCTCTTTTTATCTCTCTCTCTCTCTCTCTCTCTCTCTCTTTCTCTCTTCTCTTTCACTCTCCATATTTGTGTGTTCTAGCTAAATCTATTTCTAATGATTTTGTATTTCCATCTTTATTTTTGCTCTACCTCTCTCTCTCTCTCTCTCTCCCTCTCTCTCTCTCTTTCTCTTCTTGTCTTGCCCCGTCCCTCTTAGCTTTATCTCTGTCTCTCTGTCTAGTTGTCAGCGTGTCTGTTTATCTGTCAGCTTATCTAGCTATCTGCGTATCTGTCTATCTGTCTGTCTAAATTGTCTAGATGTATGTCTACCTGACCTGTTTTAATACCCGTAACAATAGCCCTACTGGGATGCGTAAGCCTTCTGTTACTTCGAGCTACGCCGTATGAATCCTGTAAATAATGAGGCAAGTAGGTTGATTAGTATCTTAGCGAAACCCTTCCAGCGGTCATAGTCATGTTAAACTTGGAGATAGCTAAAAGTGCTAACGAGTTTTAGTTTTCACTGACTATTTTGGAGCATTAAGTCTCACGAACTTTACGGTTAACCCTTTAGAGGGGGATGAAACAGAACACAAAACCCATAAATCAGGGTCACCAGACAGCAACAGGACTCCTGTGGAGCAGGTCAGTCGGTTAACAAATCGATTGCAGCCATCTCGGCATTGATCTTCTGACTGACCAGTGGCAGGCAACACTTTGGTCTGGGTGAGATAAAATATGTGAGTATAGAGATGGGAGCCGGGAGGAAAAAGGAAAGAGAGAGAGAGAGAGATAGGAAGTGAGAGGTATCATGTGTCTTTTATATCTCTGACACCTTTCTTGGTATCTTTTCATAAACGGCGTTTATCTGTGAGAGAGCTAAGGTTTTTGCAAGGCTAGGATATTCAATTCCTGAGTATGGGATGTGGTCATTAAGCAAGAAATAAATGCCAGATCGATGATTAAGTTCAAAGCGAAGACAAACCTTGCCCTATAAGAAGACAACGATCTCAGGTATCAGATTCATCGCTCCGTTCTAGATGTGGAACAATGATGTTTGTTATGTGAGAGAGAGAGACAGTCAATTTGTTGCGATTTTCTGGGGTTAGAGTAAAATCGATATTGTAATGAGCACAGATATTTGAGGAATTAACCTAACCTAATGTAAGTACAGCCATACCGCCTGATAACTGGAAATGCGAGATAAAAGTAGTGACATTAACTTCTGTGGAAGGTTGGAAATGTAAAAGATGGTATGAGCAATCGGTATCAATGCACCATCTCCTTCACAAGGAGGAAATTTATTATCTGTAAAATATAAAAATTTCATTATAAAAACAAAATGGGTCTCTTAATTCGACTGTGGCAAATTAAGCAGAACGATGACATAGACTGAGGTACTGAGGTACTATTAGACAGTTATGTGACAGAGAGAGGCAGTTTTCTCAGAGAGTGGAAGGAATCGCCACCCCAGTTCTTTGTTACTCTATCTCAACTTTTGGACTATTTGGAGACATATGTCATATAAAAGAGAGGTAGTAAATCTACAATATAATGCAAGTATTTCACCGATCACTTGTCCAAACCAGTAGATTTTGAATATCATTTCGTCCCATCTCCTTTGTGCAAAAACAGTTGCTATCAATTTTCTCAAAATCCGAAAAATGGAGATAGATCAGCAGAGAGCTGAACTCACAAAATACGTGGAGAGAATAGAATTAGTTGAAGACAGAGTGATAAGAAGACTGACATCTAATCTCACCGACAAACAAGATGAGATGTCATAAGACTGGAAAGGATAAGATAAATTTTAATTTCCCTCAAAAACAGAAATGGCATTCGTAGTCAGTGAGACAGCATAACATATCTGCAGGCTTTATCAACTTTCACATGTATTAGACATGAATATCATTACCAGCATTAAAACACTGCAGACTCAGGAGACCACGACTCGTCTAGACAAGCGTTTCGTTGAGGGCAAACACTAATTCGTTCATGCGATAAACGCTCACTTCTTTCGAAACACTCCATTTGATAACACATTAGGTGCATTGAGACTTCCTGGAGTATGTTGAACTTTGAGATACACGCCTCTTGGTCAATGGCAAAGATGTGCTCATCAACAATTTTCTTCACTTTCCCGAACATCTGCTTATTCTCCAGTAGCCATGTTCATCTATACCCCCCCCCCCTCCCAGCTGAAATGAAATAAACAACGTACTAACCAAGTGAGATAGGAAACGAGAGACAGAAAGAAAAAAAAAATCTCGCACAAAATCGAAGAAATAAAGACAAGTTCAGAGAGAGAGACAGAGAGAGAGAGAAAAAAGACGACCCCCCCCCCCCCAAAAACAAAGACTGAAAGAAAAAAATGCAAAAGAAGGAAAGAAAAAAGAATAAACGAGAGATAGAAAAGAGGAGAGGTTCAGCTGAATGTCTGGCTGCCTGACATACGAGGGGAGACAATCGCACCAGCTAAAATAGATCATAAGAATTTGTTCCATTTGACTTTTGAGGCATCCATTTCAAACAGTGTATTTTGTGTCAAGGCCACCATACATCATTTCGATAAAGATCATAATGTTACATCTCTGGCTTGCCCGTTTTTACTTCCTCCTCTCTTCTTTTTTCTTCCATATTCTTGAGAAAAAAATGCGCTAATGAAGCGTCAGAGAGAGAGAGAGAGAGGGAGAGAGAGAGAGAGAGAGAGAGAGGAAGAGAAAGCATGAAAGAGAAAAGGGGGTGGGGGGAGCGAGAGAGATGATCTTTCGCCCTGATATCTTTACCATCAGCCCAATCAACTTCCGCGAAGTTCTTACCTGTCCAGACACACATCTGCTATCAAGGGTCTTGGTCGTCTTCTGGATCATTCTAAATTTTGAATCATTTAGACATCTTTTTTACTCAACGAGGTTCATTTGGTTGAAAGATGCGAAAGTTGTGACGGCCTAGTTATTGATCTGGTCTTTAAAGTGTTAACACTTTAAACGTGCTAACATAACTTCTAGCCTACCTCTAAGTGGGCAGCATTCATGAATGAAAAACAAAGCATTTTTTATATTATTATTACAATGGCAAAATAACCACCCAAAACCAACGTTGGGAAAAGTCTCGTTTATAAAAAAGCCTTATCTTGTCACAGTTTCAGTGGGTCAATGTTGACCATAGTAGATATCATCCATCGCGGCTGTCGACTCGGCTGAAACAGTGTTGTATGTGGTTGTAGAGACCTGTGCGCGAATGGCAGTCTCTGTTGTAAAAGTGGCATCCATAGATGGTCCTTAGCACGTACCACAAATCCTGGAAAATATTGAAAAACAGGTGAAAAAGTTCAATGTTTCGTCCACCAGTTCCTCATTCCCTTTTCATTTCTTCTCTGTACCACTACAGAAACAGAGTCTATTTCTAGAATCAAGACTAGTACAGGGCGATTACTCAGTTTATAGTTAGGGAAGTTGGTATCGGATCCAATCAATAACAGTGCATTTTCTTTACTCGTTGGGGTACCCGGAACGTCGTGTGAAACCGCAAACGTCAGTTAGTACAGGAGATGGGCGCTCATGACGAGCGCAGTTAATGAGGTATTTCGAGAAAAATCACATGACCGAGGATTTTCGCTCACACGCTGATTTGTTTACTTCCTCTGCGCATGGCAGACAAATCTTGACCAATGATGAGCTTTTAGACCTGTCACATCATATAAACAAAGCCACATGTGAGCGATATTGCCTCAGTCATGTGACCGATCTCGAAATACCTAATTGAGCTCACGATATGACGTCAAGGACTCCAGCAAATGGGAGGACCGATGTGTTTGTGTCAGCTCGCGAGCTCAGTTCTTTGTTGCTCTAGTTTAGACTATCTGAAAATATATGTCATATGAAAGAGGGATGGTAAATCTACCATGTAATGTAATTATTTCACTGATCTCCTGCCCAAACATATAGGTTTTGAAAATCATTTTGTTCTATCTCCTTTGTGCAAAAACAGCTGCTAAACAAAAAACATTCTCTCAAAATGCCATAAATGGAGATAGAGCAACAGAGAACTGAGCTGATCCTAAACTTCAAGGCTACAGTCCAGGACATGATTCCATTGCTGCCCCTTCCCCTTCCCTTCCTCCCTCCAACAGGACTGCTTGCACATTGCAAGGCTCACTAACTGACACAAACACTGGACAAGTTGTTCTTGACCTCTGATGCCTGTGAGACTTGACAGAAAGAAAAAAAAACAACATATGTCTGGCTGAGATGTTCAACTGTTTTTATTTTTTAAAAAGTTGGAAAATTTTGCCCCATAACATATTTCATTCAATCAGTCAGATCCTCTCCATTTCACGGACAAAAGACTTCTATGCTTCAAATGTTAACTGAACAGTACAGCTTATGTAAGCTGTTCAACTTCCTGAGGGTAGTTATCTCAGATTTTGTGCTTCCACTGGAACACAGGAGCATGATGATTATTTTGTTTAAAATAAAGTTTTGATTAAAACCCAACAAAAAACTCAAAGATTGTATTGCAGTTGCCCTTGTTAGGATCATCACTTGTTTCAAATAAGAATGTAGTGACTAAGTCTAGATCTGGCTTTAGCTCAGGAACAGCTGCCCTCGGGCATCTTCTAATGATCATATAATTAGAGCTATAACATTTGGTTTAAAGGCTGCATGTGTTGATCTTATGTGACTGCACGATGGCATGATACCTGATGTGAGGAAATCGACAGAAATTTTGATGTTCAAAGTGAGAAACCCGACAACGCGTTGGCACTGACCAAGTATGAGCAAGTAAGCATTTCTAATAATTCTTCATATGATAATTCAAAGCCATCCAAGGACCAGATCTTGACAGCTGTACCGGTATTAATAAATCCCTTTTCAAGCTGATCATGTAAAGCTTGTACATGCAAGCTCCACATAAAAGCACGGTTTTCAGCTTGTCCCACCACAGTGCTTATATGCGGAGACTCCTGTATTGTGTTTATTTAGTAACAAATAATTTTGTGGAAAAAAAATAATAAAATAATAGTAGTCTGATGAAAATTGGCTGATAGGACAGAATAGAAGGGCCAGCCACAGAGAGATTTCTGACTTAAGTCAGTGTCTGTGACCTGGGAGGTAGAAACTCGTCCTCCTCCAACTCTACCCTGTGTCCTTCTCCCTGTCTTTTCCCACTGCTCTTTCCCTCCCATCCCTGTGTGCCACTGATCTATGTGAGTGCTAAGAGTGACTCCCTTCCTCCCCCCACCATAACTATAACACTGAAACACTTACACTTTCTCTTCCTGTTCTGAGAGCCCTGGACTGACACGCTGGCTCCCTCAGAATTTTTATCTTTCCCCACATCTGCAAGAGGACAAAACAACACCATGGCGTTTAAAAATAATTTCAAAAATGAACAAATTACACATTACCTTACCATGTCAACCTTTTATGCATTAGCAAAAAACTACAGCTGATTTACCAAGGCTTTTCCATTATCTGACATATTTTTACTGATAATCCAGAAATACCAGTATAAGCCCTATCTCACCTGAGACCAGGCAAAGCCCTATCTCACTTGAGACCAGACAAGCACAATATTTTGACACCACACTGTCAGTATATATATAAGAAAGTCAAACACAAGGTACGGTCATCAAATCTGTGACCAGATCCACCCTTGATATGAGATGTAACATGATGAAATCAGGCTCTTGTCAAATTTCAAGCATATGGAGTTATTGGTATCACTGTAAAGATTATTCATTTCCCTTTAAGTGTGTGAAAAAATTATTGTTCTACGTTAGGACAAGTTGAGATATTTGCGATTGAAGATGATGGGGGTGGCCTGTTGCTGCCGCTGAATCTATTGAGAAAATAGCTGATCACTTTTGTAAATCCTTATTAATCCTTGTTAGAATGTGCCTCTAAATTACAAATCTGGGGTTTTTACTCTATTTCAATAAACTGAATTCTGAAATACATGTTTAGATTGTTACAGAAGTAACGGTTTGGTGAAGGAGAAAAAAAATGCATAAAAAATTCATTTATTGCTGAAAAACACATGATCTTTCCAGTCAGCTCAGTTTGACGAGCGCCTAATTTCATCGTGTTGTGTCTCATTTGTCTAATGTTAAACAACATGGACATAACAAATGGAGCTACATCTACTTTCACCCATAGTTAGCAGAGAAACATGGAAATAAAATAAAGAGCATCTCAAGTCTACATTTGTATACATGTAGTACAGACTGGTGGTGACCCAGTTCTGTGGAGTGATCAGAAAATGAAACAAAACACACACACACACACAAGCCAGACACTTCCTGTAGTCTGGACAGACTAGACTATGTATGAGACCAAGTGTATTGGAAAGATGAGATCTACAGCTCAGGGCAGAGTCAATACAATGTATTCTGTACAATGTCTCTCTCTCTCTCTCTGTCTCTGTGTTTATGTCTCTCTCTCTCCCTCTCTCTCTCTCTTTCTCTCTCTCTGTGTCTCTGACTCTCCTTGTGTGTTTGTCTACTTCTCTCTGTCTCTCTGACTCTGTTTCTCATTGTGTCTCACTATCTCTCTGATTCTCTTTGTTTGTCTCCCTCTGTATCTCTTTGTGTGTGTTTCTCTCTATGCTGTCTCTCTCTTTCTGTCTCTCTATTTCTCCCTTTGTGTCTCTCTGTTTCTCTGTCTGTCTCTCTCAAAATCCTGCCTTTCTTTGGGGTTTTTTGTTTTTTTTTATTGTATGTCTCTCTGTCTGTATCTGGGTGTCTCTCTCCTGCTCTGAGTCTCTATCTTTGTCAGAGATGTCGAACCATTTTCCCCAAAAAAGTCAGAAAATTTTGCTTTTCAAAATGGTCTTGCGCTGTACGGTTACATAATACACTGCTAAAAAATCTAGGCTTTTTGTGTTTGGAGAAGTTTACATTAATTTTGAGACAAGTTTTACAAGCTTTCTCAAGATCCTGGGATGGAACTATAAAATTACATGTATATAAGAAGTGGAAATTCCAAGAACTAAAATCATCCCAAAGGCAGTGCCATCATCATATTGACATAATCATTAAGCGTAACAAGACTAGATCTTTCTTCCGGATTTAGATCTGGATCGTGACAGCTGCATCTTACACTAGTCTTTCTAGAACCACTGGTCCATTATTTATTGATATCAGCACTCTGATGTGATGATTTGCCATCATCAACTCTCATGCGACGTCTTAACTGCATAAATTGCAAGAAGTGAGCAATTAGATCTCAGTCTAAGCGTTACGAACTGCGATCTCGATCTTTAAACAGTTGCCGAAAAGCAGTTATGACTCTTGTTCAGAGCATGCGCAAATTTCCTTCGTACTTTCAACTGCACTATTTCCATGCAGGATTTTTATCACAAATTACTGTATAAAACTCAGATTGTCTTGTCAATTCAAAAAAGGTTGGTGGTTGAATTGCCAAAAGTAGGAATGTCAGCAATCACCAAAAAGTCGGAATTCTAACTAAAGTCAGAAGTTTGACAATCCTGTTTGTTTTTTTTCTGTCTCCCTCTATCCATTTCTTTCTCTCTCTCTCTCTCTCTCTCTCTCTCTGTATATGAGTGTGCTATGTATGGCAGTGACAGGACGACCAGGAGGACAGTAAGGACCAGTGAGAGAACAACCAAACTTACCCGTGCTCAGAGCCGATCCTGTCCCTGACCTGATCTTTTTACTCTCCTTACCATCCACAGTCAAACTGCTTCCCTCGCCAGAATGGTCCACTTTCGGCAAACCTTTCTCACGCTTCGCTGTCTCTCCCACACCCTTACCCTTGCCTGCCACACGTGGTCCCTCTGACTTTCTGCCCTCCTTCTTAGGGGAGATATCTCGTCTCTCACTTTCCTCCTCAAATGAGGACAAAGAGTGTTTGCGGGAGGCTGGGGTGGTCACTGCACTCCTTGATGTTGACGATGATGGTGGTGGCGTGCCGTGCCAGGACGACAATGATGAAGATGTTGAAATGTCAGATTTCTTGTCAGTCCTGCCAAGTTTGTGTGAGGAAGTACCACTTGTGGTTGACAGACCAGTTTTCTCTTTGCACTCACTTGTGGTCAGGGCACTGTTGGACGGATGGGACACGTTCTTCTGTCTGCACAAATTTCCTTTCCGAGGTGTTGCCTTCTTTTTAACTGTTGGTCTGATAGTGGACATGTTTTCAGACTCCAGCCAGGGCAGAGTTGCCAGGGTGAGGGAACCACTGGACGAACTTTTAGCCTCTTCCAGTTTGGGCTTCCTTGTCTGTCCCACAGAACTAGGAACTTTTGGCACAGCCAAAGTTTTTACATCACTCACATTTTTGTGACTTTCAGAAGGCTTTACATTGACATCATGTCTTGAGCCTGTTTTCACATGCTGAGATGGTTTTTGATCTTTGTTTGATTTATTCTCATGACTGGTTGGTTTCTCTGACAAATTTTGTTTCACAGTATCTTTGGCACCCATGGCATGGCCTGATGGTGTCTCTTTGGCTGGGATATTTTTGTTCTCTTCAGTTTTTAAATGGTGCTCAGGTTTGGGGCGCTCTGGTGTTTTGGAAAGTCCTGTGGCATGAACTGGTTGTTGTTGAAGACATTTCTGTTTGGATTCTGTCTGACTGTCCGTTGGCTCCGAGTCTGACAGCTCTATGGAAGATGAGGACTGCAGGCTGAAGGAAGCTGATTCTGAAAAAGTCCCTGAAAGAAAAAGTCAGTGAGTATTATAATACAGCTGTCTAGAACATGGTCCTTCGATCGTTTTGAAATATCATAATCAAGAATTATACATGTGCCCCTTAGGCTCCTTTCAGCTCTGACTATATTGCTTTACCACAGGCCTCAATCAAAGAGACAGCTTTCACAAGAGCACTACAGTAAACATACATGACAGTGATTACAGCTATAAGATCAGCATCACTCTTCAACAGACATTCACAACTTAGTTGACCAACTACTCAGCACAGATGTAAGGTGTGATAGTAACAGTGTCATTGAGGAAAAGGTCCTCTTTACGGGAATATTTGTTAGACTGAAAGTGTGATGAGAAAAAATATCACATCTATGACATCCTTCCTCTGATATTGACGGTTTGTGGGTATTGCTCCATGGCCAAATCAGATATCGATACAGGTAAAGAAGATAATAATAATAATAATAATAATATAGTACATTTATTAAGCGCCTATGCAAAGCCCCAAGGCGCTTTACAATAA
>JBCAUA010053766.1:0-11544 GCA_038406235.1 Peronia verruculata
ATCTCCTTTTTTGTTTCCAAACCGATTGAAACCAAATTTGGTATGCATCATTGTCACCATAAGACCCAAAAAGTTACATATGCGCGTTAAATTCGGTCGGTAAGTTTTCGAGAAAATTGGGTTTTTAGTTTGAAAAAATGGCGAAATTTGAATTTTCGCAATAAGGCATTTTCAAAGATTTATAGAAAATTTGTATTGCATGGAAATGACTAAACATATTTAACTTTTTAGATATTATGTTAAACAATATATTCACCAAGTTTTATCACGTTTTGTTGAGATTTGGTGGAGGAGATAGATTTTAAAATCAGTCAAGTTAGGGACGCCAAAATCCAAGATGGCGGCGCTGCCATGGCAACCGTAGATTTTTTTTTTTTCATCGTTTTCCTCTAATTTGAACATGCTGAATTCGATGGAAAAGGTTAAAATCACCTAACTTTAATACTTTAATAATAAAAAGTTTTACCTCGAGGACCCCCCCCCCCCTCTCCCCCCTTTAACGCCCAACGAGTACAACATCCAAGCCAAACAGTATCGGTGATCTTACAGTAATGGTAGAATGGATCGTAATGAAACAGAGACAGAGAAGCGAGAGGGATAGCAAAAGTTGCCTACAGACAGGGACAGGGTTTCCTCATGAGGCATGCAACAGGAAAGGAGGAGGAAAGCATATTTATTTTTTCTTTTAAATTTATTTCTATGAAACCAAATCAATTTTTTTTTCCTTTCTTATTTTGTTGTTTGTTTGTTTGTTTGTTTTGTTTACATGCACTTCCTACCAAGCTTACAAGGCGTGCCATGTTCCTGTCTATTCCTTCCTTTTCCCAAACACACACACACACACACACACAAAGATCAAAGTGCTTTTACAGATACCACTAAACACAGAGGATTTACTTTTCTTAAAAATCTAGTTTTCACAAACCCAAATATGATCACTCACTAGGTTATCATTTCCATTTGCATTCCCCCATGCAGCAAGAGTATAACTGGCGCGCTTTTCCGTACGCCGAATGACCATCCTTGAGAGGAGGTTGAAAAGTGCAGAAAAACCAAACTCCCAGAACGCCGGCATCATAGTTTTCACATACTGAGTCCTGGCTGCTTCCTTCCCTAAGAACCCACATTAGAAGGATGCAGCTGTATGCGCCTCTAAAACACAGGGATGGCTGTTATGCACTGCACTCCAGGCGCGCTTCCCGGGTCGTATTATCAAATTCTGTGAGTTTGTTTTCCATGGCTTTCTTTCACTTCCAGTGCGACGGCTCACTGCAAAAACACACAGAGAGGACGGAGAACATTGTAATACCCCCTCCCCCTCCCTCTAATCCCCTCCCTTGCCTCCAGCCATGGGCTAACAATCCATTCTTCATTTCTGTGTGGGTGGGCTGGATGTAAGTTCATCCTTTGCTTTTCTCTCTCTCTCTCTCTCTCTCTCTCTCTCTCTATCTCTCTCTTTAGCCCAGTTGTCTCGCTGTCTTGACGTTCCACTGCTCGATCCGTGCATGAGACAACTAGATCTAGCATGAACAGCGTATTCTAACGTTACCGAAATGCAAGAACAGAAGATAGACAAAGAGAAGCAGACAGATAGATAAATAATCAGACAGACACAGACAGCCAAACAGACAGACAGACAAACAGAAAGGTGGTTTAATATGGAATAGCACCTTACACCATATTAATATGTCATTATGTGATAGTTATATAGTTTCTACATAGGTTTTCATTAATGTTACTTCCTGCATTATCTATGTCAGCAGTCTGTCTGGAATGAAAATTGGTAAATCTTGCTGAAATAATTCTCAATTACTTGAGGCTACCATCTTCTTCCTAGATTTAGTCCTACCGGCAAAACTCAAAATGCGAAACAAAAACAAAACAAAAAAAGCAATATTATAGAAAAAAAAAAAGGCTTGTAGGTCAGGTGTAGCCAACATTTAACGTGGACAGACACAGAGAATGAGATTTCTAAAGACAGTCTTTGGAAAGTGCCACCCAGCAACAAAGCCTTGAATTGAAAACACAATAAACTGACGTAATTCCAACCTCATAAATATTATTATCACTAACGACGCCTTGGTACTCACGGATGTGATCTTGAAAAGCCCTACCAACAAGACAAACGTGACATGTTCTGGGCGTTCTGTGTGCACCAGGTGTCGTAAACCTGAGCATGAAAATTGTCATTACCCTTTAAAAAAAAATAAATCAGCAGGTCAGAGCTATTTCGGTCAGTTCCTCTAATGGTGAAATAAAATCTACCGGGTACTTAAAAAATCAACGAACCAGCCAGCGGTAATTTCAGGAAATAGTTTGAGGACTTAATTTTCTTCCGTCGAGCGAAATAGAGGAAATAAACTGCCTGTGATTGCATCATCACCACTGTGACTAACATCATTTGCTAGAAAATTTTAATGTTCTTAATTTCACGGTAGAGGTTTTCAACCAGCAAAGATCTTAACTACTAAAACCAGATATTGAATACTATTTCAGCAGAACCAAACTTTTGCATCTGTTGTATTCCTTGCTAGCTGCTAGGGCATAAAAATCTTTTTTTTTTTTTTCACAATACTGTGTCACTCGCCACTAAATCTGCACTACAAGCCAAAGACTAAAAACAATCATATTGGTCTGATGTTCAAGCATTCAGGACGCTTACAGTCCTTGTCTTTTGGCCACGTTCTGTGCAGCCAGCAAGTCCGACTTCGCAACCTCTCAAAGGCGATGGTGGTTTGCGATCTTTTGAGGCCAGATTACAGTTTTTTATCCCTTGGGCAGATATGCAGATATCTTGTAGTAAAGCTGTAATCTGCTTGTAGGCTGATGCCCCTGTGTTAATTATCCATACAGCAGATAGGTCACATAGGTCTACTGTGTGATTTAGTCTTCATCGAAACAGCTGAGATAATCACCAGGACAGGAGGCTGAGAAGCTATAGGAAACCGTAACCGTCATCCATTCTTAGGATAAGATCAGATCAATGTGGGCGTCTCGTTAGGCAACAGTGTAAATGGGGTGAAAGTCTCAGCTTGTATAATGGTACAATGGTCAGCTGGAAGAAGCTTAGTTTTTCAGTTTGCAGTTTGTGTTGGGGATTAACGGTACATCAATGAGATCATGGCTATATCGTGCCAAACACAGCAAGATATGTCTACACGTCAAGAGGAAGAGAAAAGAGAGCAGGACAGAAGACAGGAGCAAGGGGAGTAGAGGTGTGCCATTCCTGGAATGTGGAGGATGGCATTCCATGAGAGACATCCCACTGATGGTGGCCTTTCACCACCTGCAGGTGGGAACAAAGAGCCATATACCCCGGGTCCTTGCGTGAGGGGGGAAGGGGGGTTGGGGGGAAGAAAGCTAGAATTCCAGTTCATTTCAAGACTTTGTATGAAACGTTGTCCTGCCATATGCTGTTAACAAATACACAAGAACAACACTCAGACTCTTTAGAAGAGTTCGCAGAGTAAGGAGATGGGCAGACAGGGGACAGATTGTGTGCGTGTTATCCATGCACAAGGAATAGAAGTCGAGTGTTTCAGTGTTCAAGGTATATCGGGAGAAACATGGCCAAGATCGATATGAAGAAAACATTTGAACGCATATTCAGTCAATTAGATCTTAATCAACTCAGTTCTGTAGAGCTGAGCCAGAGACTGACAACAGCTGGGATAATACTGCGGCAAATAGGGAGAATAAGAGAGAGGGAAAGAGAGAGGGAGAGGGAGAGGGAGAGAAGGGGGAGAGAGAGGGGGGAAGACAGTAAGATTGAACAGATATTTTTTTTTTCTTATACCGTTATTTTGAAAAATCGTTGATGCGTATCAGAGAACGATTTTATAACGAAACACAAGCACTAGAAATTGAAAGATGTAGGTAGTAAGACATATAATTTATTATAGTGATACAGACAGACATACGTTTATTTGGATGGATGGATGGATGGATGGACGAATAGATAGATGAATGGACGAATAATAGATGAATGGATGGATAGATGGATGGATGGATGGATGGATGGATGGATGGATGGATGGATGGATGGATGGATGGATAAGTGTCCTTCGAATATTCCCCTTCAGGATTACGTGGAAGTTATTGATACTCGTACATCTGAGAAATGTTTGAAGAAAAGATGAAACGAAACACGTATTAGAGGCCAAAAAAGAGAGAACCAAGCGGGCGGAGGGAAAGGGGGGGGGGGAAGGAAGGGTAGAGAAAGAGATGAGCCTGCAATGGAACGGAACAGCTTATTGCGACATCGAAAGAAAGGGTTATCATCTTTCAAATCCCAGATAGAGAATCCGATACTTTGAGAGTTTATCAATCACTGCCTTCCCAATCTTTGTTCATTCGACAAACATGACTTTTTTTTTTTTGTTTTGTATCCACTCTGAATGGTTGAATCTTATAATTATGTCGGTCTTTCTGTCTTTTTTCTGTCTTTTTGTCCCTCTTTCTCTTCATCTCTTTGTCTCTCTCTCTATCTTTCTCTCTCTTTCTCTATCACTTTCTCTGTCTTCTTCTCTCTCACTCTCTTGCACTCTCTCTCTCGCTTCCTCTCAAACTCCCAATCGCTCTCTCTGGCCGTCTCTCTTCCTCTCTTCTCTCTCCCTCTCTCTCGCTTTCTGTCTCTTTCTCTCTCCCCCCTCTCACTCTCTCTCAATCTCTCTAGCTTTGTCCCCCTGTCTCATTCTCTCTCGCTCTTTCTTTCTATCACTCTCTCTCTCTCTCTCACACACATACACACACACATACACACATATAGACACACCCCCCGGCTAACTTGATCAGCTACAACGTTATATTTTAGAGAACTCATCAATGTGAGTGTACGTACTCATGTTGTGTCGGTGTGCCTGTTTGCTTGTCTGTATGTCTCCCTGTTTACCTGTTTGTCTGTCTGTATGTATGTACATGTATATCTGTTCAGTGGACGTCATATTCTTGTTAATACGTGCGACATTCTACGACAAAATTCAAATGCCAGATACCTTCAGTTTACCTTGAAACTTTGTACCCCGACGTCGGCTAAAAACTTTGGTGGTGATCATCGTGCTAATACACGGCAGTGCTGCTGATGATGCTGTTGTTGTTGTTGTTGTTGTTGTTGTTGTTGTTGTTGTTGTTGTTGTTGTTGTTGTTGTTGTTGTTGTTGTTGTTGTTACGTTCTGTATACGTCTTCCAACCCCCTGATGGAGGTTATCTCGATTATTGTTTTTGTTGTTGTGTTGTTGCTAGTCTTCTCTCAAGTTCTTTTTCTTCCTTCTCCTTCCTTTTTTCTTGCTGTTTTCTTCCTTTTTCTTCTCTTTTTCTTTTTTCTTCTCCTTTCACTCCATCCCCCCATCCCTCTCTCCCTCATCCTCTCCCTCCCCTCCCCCCTCTTCCTACTCTTTCTTTTCTTCCTTTTCCTTCTCCCGATCTTCTCCTTCCTTTTTATCCACTTCTTCATTACAGCCTTTTTTTGGGGGGTGGGGGTATAACAACGGTGTACAATAGATCTTTGACTCAAGGACAGATTTTATCCAAGTGTTATCTTATCTTTTGTCGCCTTTTTCTATCTCTTCTCGATATCTAGAGGCAGGACCGAGCATCACTCTGCGAAACTATTTAAATGAAACCTGGGCCAGCCTGTGTGAGCTAATCTTATTTATTGTTTCCAATACTGTCTGATATTGTTTCCAGCTTATCTTATTTCATTTCCATTCTTAGAGAATGACCAACTGTCTTCCGGCCATCTTGCTATTACAAGACTGAGGCAACAAATGTCAATCAAATCAATAGTTACATATCCGACTAAGCACAGATCCGAAATCCCCAGCAGAGTGTATGTACCCCTGTACTTACGTGTGTTACGTGCCACCACGAAATCTCACAACAATAGTAAAACACGGGATTTCTGGAAAAACCAGAAGACGCAAGTAGGTCAGACGTTTTTTCTACGTCATTAGATCATTAACAATACTCACTACTGCTATTATTTGGAGAGGATCTAGGTTCAACAGGCTCATGGCGAAGAGTTTAAATCATACATTTCCAACCCATCGTGACAGGATCAAACGGAAAAGTGAGACAGTTTGGTGTGTTTGTACCCCCTGCTAAATATAGACACAGGGATTTCCAGCTTTTCGCTCGGGCAGAACAAATTAATTTCATCTTATTGTTTTCATTTATTCCCTGGTCTTGTCTCTCCTTATCTCCCTCCCCCCTCCCCCCCTCCCCGCGGGAGGCAGGGGTATAAAATTATGCTCTTTAACCCAACTGCAGTCGATGATAGTCCGCCATCGGTGAGGTGTCTCCCATAGAATGCCATCCTCGACATTCCAGCGGTGACATCTCTTCTCTCTCTCTCTCTCTCTCTCTCTCCTTGTTCCTGTCTTCTGTCCCAGTCTCTTTCCTCTCTCCTTCTTGACGTGTAAACGTATCTTACCGTGTTTGGCACAATATAGCCCTGATTGTACAAGTGTGCCCTTGAATCTTAACACAGACAAACAAACAATCTTATGACAACTTATCTTACCTTATCTGACCTTATCTGACCTTATCTAATCCCCAGAGGATGGGACGAGCATCACCTTGCGAGACTGTTGTGACAATGACTGGGGCAGCCACTGCGGACCAATCCGCTACCAGAACGGCGATCACGAGGAGATGATCACCGGATGCCTGAAGGCCTGCGACTATGATGGATGCAACACTGCCTCTGCGCATGCGCCATCCTTCACAACCTTGCTCCTCGCGCTGAGCTTCGCCGCCATCTTGACGTGTCTGACGCAGCTGACGCCATGGCGAACGTCTGCGTCCTAGTCAAAACAGGAAACTCGCATTTAAGGATCACTCGCTGTGTTAAAACTAGACAGAAAATCAGACAGACATTGCTGTTTATTAAATGAATATTGATGTGAAACGGCGCGGACAAATTGTTGAGGGAGAAAAGCTGTTGCTTTACAAAAACACTTTCAACGTTTCTCACCTCAAACAGACTTCAGCCAGCACAGATCACATCAATACCAGCCTTAATAGTATTACTACAACTTTGGCTTCTTCTTTCTTCGTTTTTCTTCTTCGTCTTCTCTTCGTGTTGAATTTTTATTCCTCATTGTGTGTGCATTCTGTGATTCACAACTCTAATTCAGACTGGAAATTTGAGTAAAATTTCCTCGGGTTGCAAATGTGATGTATCCTTATGGAATGATTTTTGAATTAACCTAACATTTGAACTCCATACATCTGAGCTGCAACTGCACTTTCTTGGTCGCAAACAAAATAATTTTATTGTTTTGTTTTTGTTGTTGCTCTTCTTGTTGTTGTTGTTGTTGTTGTTGTTTCGATTATTTCCATTTTTGGAATTTTGATTGGCGTATCAAAGTTAAAAGTGCACCATTCTCAAACGGAGCAAGCTGAATCGAAATATTACTGTGACTGCTTTTTCAACTAAGCTTCGAACTGAAAAATCATGGATTGTGTTTTACTAATGGAGAAAGCGAAGGCTGAATTCGAGCGACCACTTTTGTTCTCTTTCGGCAAGATGGATGTCCTTCTTTGTTTGTCTACCAAGATTGTTCGCAGGACGAAAACACAGAGGCAATAGTGTATAGTTACTCCACTCATTGTTTGAACTTTACGACATTAGAATAAAGTGTATTTAGGGCCGTTCTGGGATACTTTTTCTCAGAAACTGAAATGATCATTTTGTCTCTGATTCCTTGAAATTTTAGTCACTCTACTTTTTTAAATGATGTTTTGTTGTCTTTCGATGAGCCTTGTACCCAAAATTTGGGCATTCAGCTTTTCACTGATTTTATTCTTTTTTTTTTTTTCATTATGTCTCTCTTGACCTTGGCTCCATATGCTTGAAATTTGACTAGGTACATGTCGTTCTAAGGGTTTGGATTACAAATCTTTACTACTGAATTGTCTGGTGTCCAATCTTTGCCTTGTGGTAAACGTCGACAATAATAATTCTTCTGTGATGCTTTTTTTTTTTTTTTTGGTTATCATGTTTTTATTGTTATTGTAATTGTTGTTGCTTGTTGTTGTTTTTTCTTCTGTGTGTGAGTGCGTTGTTGTTCTTCTGTTGACGATAAATCACACATGCGTGCGAGTTTGGTGAAGAAAGCGGACAATGCCATACGCACAATCACTCTGCCGCACTGTGTGACAAATGTCAGGTCTGGGAGACAGCAGTGACGTCAGGAAAGCACGCGCACACTCTCTCGTTGCTGTGGTAAGGGAGACTCGAGGAGGATTGGCGGAGAAAAGTTCATGGGCTTGTTTTCATTATAAAAATGCTGTAGTTACATTATCAAAGTTTACTTTTGGCTTCTTAAGACAGCTTATCCTGCCTTGAAATATGGGCTACCACCGCGGCAGAACTTTAGCAGAGACTGTTTTTGAAGTCTTTGGTGCTGAGAAAAAAAAAAAAAACTAGGACAAACTCTGATCTCTTCCAGCTTTAATAGGGTTAACTGAGACTGTGCCTTTCATAGCCCGGAAGTATATCAAAGAGAAGTTTAATAATCTGAGGTCATGGCGTACTAATGTATGCCAAATACCTTAGAGTGGTGGATGGCATTCACCAACTGGTACCTAACTGGGATGTTTTCTTCATGACGCTTGGCTGTCGTTTTCAATAATAAACTGTATATTTAGACGTTCATACTAAATCTGGTAATTATTGACATATTGTATTGACTTTTTTGTTTTCAAAACGTACCAAAAAAAAAAAAAAACAGTTCATGAAAATAATATCCATTTTAGTGTAAGATTAACCCACATTGTGCAGGACATTTTTTTTTTCAAAGTTCAGTCTCAAAACGTCGAGGATTACACCACTAAACAATTAAGATGATATTTCCGAGCTTTAAATTTGGAGATCAGTGTATGAGTTTGTTTTTTTTTTTCCGCCCTCAACTGAAAGATAAAATGATACAGAGATATACATGGTTACAACTCATTTTCTTTTTTATGTGCTTTCGTGATTTCATTGAAGAGAGAGAGAGAAAACTGAAATGACAGTTTCATATTAGAGACAGAGAGAACAGCAAACCATGTAGAATCTTGATCAGTTATTTCATTTAGTTCTAAATAAAACCCATACACCTGTTGTGAGCATTCTCAGGATATCTAGATATGTAGTTAAACTCAAAGATCAAAAGAATATTTCAACAAAGTAAAACAAATATTGCCCATGTATTCAGCTGCTACCGACGTAGTTTGTTCAGACTGGTTGCTAATAGATTGTGAATTCTTCATTTTAAATCGTGCTGATTTTGTCATTATCAGTAAACGTCAGTGAAACTTGACAAACTTTTTGTTGTTGTTGTTTTTAACTGTAAACATTTGAATATTCTGTTTTTGCTTCTCTTAGTTTTCCCACAAGATTCTTTTCTCTACCGGTGAGTGATGAAGTTCTCAAAGTTGGGGACCGCAAAGCCGTTCAAATTGAAATATCCAGATTCTTTGCCGCTAAAGATCAAAGACTAGAAATCTGAAAGAAAAAAAAACAAAACTAAATGTTAAAAGAAAGAAGAAAGAAAGAAAAGAAAAGAAAAACGCTGTGGGCGACGTTAGATGAAATCAATCGTTTGTCCAGCAATGTTGTTGTTATCGACTTTCAGCAGATCCGAGAGTGGAGGAAGAGGGAGAATGTGTCAGAAAGCTTTTAGTCTTGTCCTGAACTCACTGGGATGGTTTGATGAGTGGTTTCTTGGTGCTGTACATCTCACCAGCGCTGAGAGTCAGGGCCTCCACTGCAGTATGGCATGTGTGAGGCTGTCACTGGCTGTCAATGGCTATGTGACACTGATGATCAATTGACAGAATGGTTACTATGGCTATGGTGACACCGCAACAAAGATATTATATGCAGATAGGACGGGACACGAAGCTAATTTTGCGTTTTACTGCGCAATACAGCGCCCCCAAGCGTCGAAAGCGTACAGTGTGTTAACAACAATGGCTGCAATCATGAAACCAAGAAGAGGAAGATAGTGGTGTACTGGCATTGATTGCACACATTCAAGAACCATACCGTGTTTTTTTTTTTATTTATTTATTGTTTGTTTTGTTTGTTTTTTTTCATAGAAAGTTACAGAAATATGAGTAAGAGCACAAATTGGTCCAGATCTTGAATTTAAGAAAAAACGACAAAACAAAAACTAGTAACACAAGTGGCGCATCACGCATGTGTTAATGGCAAAAAAAAAGAGTGTGTACGCGCTAGGAGGGGGCGTGGCTGTGCACGCATTTTTTTTTAGTGATGCGAAGAAGATTCCGGTCTTATCCGTATCTTGTCTGTGAGGGTAATACCAGAGGACCGGTTACGCCACAAGAATAGCTATGTGACAACTTGATTAAAGCATATGAAGAAGCGGCGTTTTGAGACAAAATTCAGACAGTAATACTTATGTGACGTGGCTATGTAGCGAAAATTGTGACGTAAGGTGAGTTAGCAGTGGAACAGTGAGGGTTTTGTGACCTGGTCATAAGAGAAGAATAGTCATATAATGTCGAGAAAGCTTAAAGTGCGTCCGCTCAGAAAGCTCACCACACATTTTGTTTCTACACGACATTGGATTGCTTTTGTGTTTTGAATGTATGTAAACTTGAACTTACCCTTTGTCTTGTGTGTGCTGATTTAAATTGTATAAATTTTAATGTTACCGCCCTGTTCCCTGTCCTTTTCTGGCAATATTACACTCGTAAGGTAGAAAGGTCCCGTTCATATTCCTATTTTTGTTAATATTTTTATTATTATTACATGTATTATCATTGTTATTTCTTATTATTCATATTATTTCTTTTTTTTTATTTTATTACTATTATATTATTATTATTATTATTATTATCACCATCATTACGTGATCACAATAATACCTCGTCACGCAATTGAATATGATGTAGATATTGTCTGTGTGTTACACACTATTGTTACTTTTGCTGCCCTTTACTATGGTGATTAGCATCTTTATCTATTTTCCTCTTGTCTTGAAAAAAAAATGCATGTCTTCACGCGCAAAAACTGTGTCCTGCACAGTTGTAGACCTTTTATTTGTTTGTTCGTTTGTTTGTATTTATTTCTTTATTTCCTGTTCCCTGTCTCCTTTTCAGTGAAATATTTGTGACTTTCGCCGATCCCCGAGATTTCAAGGTAAACTTTTGTACATATCTGATGTAAGCAAACACAGTAAGCTGTGGCTAAACTTTTTATGTGTGACCTTCATGTGTGATGTTTACTTTCTGGCGCCTTCAGTGTGGATCATGACATCGACAACATCATCCCATCTTCTCGACAACATCATCCCATCTTCTCGACAACATCATCCCATCCTTCTATTCAACATTGATACCATCAATTGTGTTTGTCTTTCAACCCCCCAAAAAATTGTATTATCTTTCATTTTCGGTAATCCATCTTCCATTCCTTTATTCCTTGTTCTCTCTATCCTAATTGTCAATGTTGTTGTTGTTGTTGTTGCTGTTGCTGCTGCTGTTGTTGTTGTGGTTGTTGTTGTTGTTGTTGTTGTTGTTGTTGTTGTTGTT
>JBCAUA010053777.1:0-11544 GCA_038406235.1 Peronia verruculata
CATCACGCCCGATTTTAGCTACACTAAAACGGTCGTCTGAAATCTTTCTCCTCTGTCAAATATCAACGGAACTTGATAAGAGGAACACAGGTTGCCATGGCAACGCCATCACGCCCGATTTTAGCTACACTAAAACGGTCGTCTGAAATCTTTCTCCTCTGTCAAATATCAACGGAACTTGATGAGACTTAGAAATGTTTTATTCAGCATAAGTATATTATATACATGTATGACTTATTTTTAGCTCTTCATTTGCGAGCGAATTTTTAAAAACTTTTGAAAATGTCTTGTACTAAACTTTCACATTTCGCCCCTCCCCCCTTTGTTTTTTCATAGGAAAAACCTATTTTTCTCCAAACTTAAAACAGCACTCGTCGAATAGGTGTACATTTTTAGGTCTTATTGTTAAATGTGTTTAATGTGTGAGATTTGATTGTAATAAGTAACAAAAAAAAAAAAAAAACACACACACACACAAAATGGTGACATAAATTCGGGGTTTGAGAAAAATGGATTTAAAGTTTAATATAAAGGGAAAATAATGACATGGAGAGCTTTTCAAAATATTTTTAATCAGCTTTCAGGCTCAAAACAGCCCGGTCTTGCTGTCTGTGAATGATTGGAGAGATTAACGACAGAAAGTGTTTATTTTTATGTATTTTTCTTTCTTTCTTTTTCTTTCTTTCTTTCTTTTTGTCGTCCTTTCTTTCTTTATGTCCTTTTGTTTTCTCTTATTTTTATCTACATTTGTGTCTGACGTGCTTTGTTTGTTTGTTTGTTGTTTGACAGAGCCAAAAGAAAACACGATTGTCATCATATATCATACATCAAATGCAAAATGTTAAATTCATTTTTTTTTTTTTTAGATTAATTTGAGTTCAATTAGACCAAGTCTGGACTAAAAAAAAACTTTGTATAAATAAATTAAAAAAAAAAAAAAAAATCTCGAACATGACAACAATAACATGCCAACTCTTTTGATATAGGAAGCGTACTGTTTAATGTTTTCTTCACACCATTACTCAAGGCACACGATTAAAACCAAACATAATTCTGATCAGAAAAAAAGGAAAGCGACAATGAATTAAAACAAAAGTAGTACACAATTTGACATCAAAGTTATAAGATGGACACAGTAGAAAATTTTGGAAGTTTTGCGTGTTTATGGTCCTGGGACAGGAGGTGGAAGGGGGTGGGGGTGTTAAATAAAAAGGGTAGAATTTAAGATTAAAGAAAAGTACTGTGTCAGTTTAAAAAAATTAACTTCTGTAAAAGATATCTCACTTCGTTATAATGTCAAGCAGATAAGGGAAGACGATGATATTTGTTAGTGGGTGCAGATAAACATAAGATAATATAATAAAGAAGCTCCGATATTACATTAACGATACAGTTATATTATTGATGCTACAGGCAAATCTTTTTTTGAAAAGAAAATCAATGCAGAATCTGAAACACACAGTAAGAGAACGTAGAAAAAAAAAAACAACAACGTTTAATGAGTAAATGAACGCCATGGAATTTTGTCACTGAATAGTTTGCTGGCTATTGTCTATTCTTGGGTGCTTTTTTTATTTGTAATAGTTAGCAGATTCTTGTCTTTGACAATACTGGGCAAGTACTCAACGCCAGGTTGTGATAAAAATCATGACAAAAATAATAGACACATATATATAGGACTTTATGTCAATCTAATTCATAGTGAAAGATACTCTGATTTGTTGACGGGAACCAGGATCTCATAGTCGACAATCCCCTGGATGTCAAAGTTTGATTTTTCCTTCATTCCACTCCACAAGCACATTTTGAATCAAAGGAAGGTTTAGGCCAGTTAATGATAAGTTAACACAATGCAATAATAATTATACTATATAAGAAACAGTTGTAAATTGTAAGGAATTTTGTATCCATACTTTGCTAAAGTATCTTCAAATAACGTAGAATTTAAACTGAAAAAAAAAAAAAAAATCCGCAATTTTGTTTCTTTTCTTTGATTGAAATTGAAATTACTGCTGAATTTAGACAACAACTTCATCCATTTAGTTTTATAGAGGACAAACACGGGTACAAAACAGTCGGCAAAGATACGTGATATAAGTATTAAATAGTAAAACAGTCCAGTGCTTACAAACATTACAAAGCTGTTCATGACAGCACAACATCAATGACTTCTCAGGCACTGTGTGTTTTTTTGTCGGCTGAAGACAACCTTTAAGGAAGAAAGGAGTAAATATTAAACAACAACAATAACAACAACAATGACCCCCCCACACACACACACACAAAGCACAACAACAACAGCAACAACAAAAACAACAGACAACATCTCAAAAAAAAAAAAAAAAAGAGCACATTAATAAACATTTCTAAAGAAAAAAATTACAAATATAAACATTGTGTGTAACACTGATTTCATTTTAACTGGTTGGTAAAGATTTTTTTTTTCAAAAGAAATCCCGCAGCATTGTTATTTCCCCGCCTTTTGAAGAGGCTTGTAAATTCTGAAAATGAAATCTATTTTTCCTGAAAGTTTTAGAGGCTTAAAAAAGCTGAATAAGCATGAAAAACACTGGGGGGGGGGGAACACTCATCTTTACCATAAATCTACAACAAACCCCATAAAAGACTTAAGGACTGAAAAAACTGCTGAGTTTTTATTGTAAATATCTGAAACTTGGCACACAAAATTGTTGCACAGAGATCTGCGCTGCTATCTACAAATCCAGAAAAACCTTATTACGTTTCACTTCATTTTAAAAAAGGTGAGAATACAAAGGTGTTTGATCAAATTTTGTGCTGTTGTATAGTACCGTAACTCGTTTGCTTTTCTCTCTCATTTTTTTTTCACTCAGTTTATCTGGCGATCATAATTTACATTTGCATGTAGCCCCATCTGATCTCTTCCGTCATTAGGCAATATTTGTAGCTAATTTTCGAACATTTGTAATTTGTCATCGAAAAAAAAAAATAATTAAATAATCTTCGTTCGTAGAGCGGTTTTTTTTTTGTACAAGTTTGAATAATATTATAAAGTCAAGTACATCTATTTATATGCCTCTTTCTTTTTTTCGTTCTTTCTTTCTTTCTTTTTATCTCTTTCTTCTTTCTTTCTCTTTCTTTCCTTTTCTCTTTCTTTTTTCTTTCTTTTGTTTTTTCTTTCCTTCTTTCTTTCTTCTTTCTCTCTTTCTTCTTTTTCCTTACTTATTTAAGCATCTTCTCACTTGTTTATTTTGTTTATTTATTTTTCATTGTAAACTATTCAGTAAGATTAACTGTTATGCTAGTTAGTCTACCAGTGGCTCACAAGATGAATACAATCATGCAGACCTACTTATTTGGTAGATACCAACTTCTCACTTCTCTGTAGAGCTTACCCGAAGATTTCTTTGATCTTTTTCAACAGCTGAAACAAATCAAACAAAACAAAACACTTGATATGGAATGACTAATACAGTATGCCTGCTTCAAATCTTAACATAACCTGGGATTCTGTCCTAGGGAGAAAGGCAATTTACACAAATTCTCTCACCCGATTCAGGTTAAAATAATACTAAAATTATAGACATTCTATACGTTACTGTAAGACTGACAGAGGTTTGAGCGTTTAGCAGGCAGCATTTTCATGTTTCATAGGGAGCTGAGAACGTACATGAGTGGCTTTATTGGTTTTGTAAGGTATAATTGATTGTAAAGCACTTTGAGCCTATATTGTAAGAGAATATACGCCACAGAAATTCCATTTATTATTGCTTTCATACCGTAGTACTTGTATTTTTGTCAAGATAAATGACGATACTGAAGCTTCAACGACAAGTCTTGGCGTTACATTCATTCCCTTTGTGACCTAATTCCACACTCTGACGCAACTCTTGAATTACCACAATGCAATAGGCGCCACTGTGCAGAGGAAGATTGTATTTATTACTGTCAAATAATGTCAAGCTCTCCCAAAGTAGCTTTATATAACTCCTTGTTCAAACATATTTATTTATTCCATTTCGCTATTTCCTGTGTAGTCGTTTTATTTTTTGTTCGTTTGGGTTTGTTTGTTGTTGCTGCTGTTGTTGTTGTTGTTTTATTTTTGATACATTTCTCAGATTTTGAAACTTTAATTTCATTGTATCCTGTATCGAAACTCACCTTGTCAAAAACACCTCTGTTGGCGTCAGCTGCAAAAGGATAATTGGTGATGAAAATATTAATATGCTCAGAGATAACAGAAAAAACACTTTAGAATAGTGCCTAGATATTCTGTAAAGTGTTCTGCTCATGTGCATTGAAACTAAGATCAATGTGACAATACCAGCAACGACCATTATTTTGCCATCGTATGCCAAATATTACGTGTTGAACCAGTAAATGCTCTTACTTTGTGCAGTGACATTATTTGTCATTTTCTCGACAGATTTCCCATAAAGACCATCTTGTATCAATCAGGAAGACTGAAGCTGTCTTTATTATCAGGCTTAAGGGTTGTCTATATATATAAATAAAGTATAAATAAAAGAAGTTAAAGGTTCATGTATCAGTTGAGAGCCTAAGGCCGCCCGTGTTATTGGTTCTTCTCTCCCCCCCCCCCCCCCCACACCCTCAATAAATAACCATCTTAGAATGCCGCCACTGACCAAGACCGGCTTATTGTATCTTCAACGAGAGGGCGAGTTCATTGTCCTCGTTAGACAAATGGAATTTTGTAGAAAAAAAAAAATGGTGTCATCGATAAAATTACACACTGTCAATGCAGCTTCCTATTTGTCAAAGATTCCTAGAGTTGGCGCAGCTGGACAATGACTAATGAGGAATATCACTGCACTGTCATAAGTTTTATCACCCACAGCAAATGGAATGATAATAAAAACCCCGCCTTCTTAACTGTTATCTAGAAAGTTTGATATTTGCTGTCACGGCCATATCAGGAAATTACGCCATTCTACTAAGTTCAGACAGCTAAGAGGTACAAGACAAATGAACAATGCATGGAGAATTTTATAATTTTTAGTTAAAGGACGACTCATGTTTAGACAAGCCAATGAAATGATGAAATTGTAATCTTATATAGCTGAATTCTTATCAAAATTGTAGTTTAGAGCTTAAGTTAGATTTTGGAATTATTAAGATGTGAGCTGCAATTTATATAAAGTATTTATTCTGGGCTTTGTTTTACTTGGATTTCACACAGATTAAAACAGCCTAATTCTTGTCTGTGTTCTGGACTTATTCACTCCTTCTCGTCAATTAATTTGTATTTTGTCTTTCCTGCATTTACCTCAGACGTTTGCAAAGTCAGAGAGCCATATGTACTCAGTGGCATATTCTAAAAGTTCATGGTATG
The DNA here is from genome assembly GCA_038406235.1 of Peronia verruculata. Classification (NCBI taxonomy): domain Eukaryota; kingdom Metazoa; phylum Mollusca; class Gastropoda; order Systellommatophora; family Onchidiidae; genus Peronia; species Peronia verruculata. Next base: position 5,333 of record JBCAUA010053777.1, read on the forward strand.
GTGGAAATATCCTTATAGTTACGTTCACAATTTACGGCATCACATTTATCACAGAATAAGTACAAATGCTATTCCGTTCCCTCCTTTCAATGTTTGTTTTATACCTCACGTGCCTCATTGAATGGCTCGTAATGCACAAATAATCACGGAACAGAGAGTTAGCATCCAAATTTGAAGGTAGTACGGAGCTGACTAAATCAAGCGAGTTCATGAATTCCTTAGGTATGCTGTAAATAACCTTAGAACACTTAACTCTCGTAGAAATAAGATATGCTGAAATATTAAAACTTGTAGGACCAAGGACATGTAAGTGTTGGTTCTGTCGTCGTTTCATAATTATTTTCTAGTTAATTAATAGTAATTATTTACACTAGATAACCTCATCACTCAGGAAATATAATTCAGCACCATTTATGTTGTTGATTGAATACAATAAACTTATATTTAGGGATGTGTAAGAAAGGACCTGGAACACCATTTTATATATACACATGTCGGCCTTATCCTACTTTTTTTTTTTTTGTTGTTGTTGTTGTTGATCTTTATCTATGATACCTTCAGCGTAGGCTTTCAAATATGGATCTCACCTTCAGTGGCAATAAGCAGTCAATCAAAATCCAGAATACTGAATGGACAAGCCTGTTTCTAGGGAACACAACACCCAGCATGAGTTTGGTTGGCAGAAACCATTCATTAAAATAAATAAAAGCTAAATAAAAATACCCCCCCCCCCTTCCTCCTGCACACAAACACACACAGAGATCCTGTAATAGGTAATTTACCTTTGAGCCGCGACAGTTCCTTTTTCAGTTCAGCAATCTCCTTGTCTTTGCCTTCGACCCTCTCTGAAGGATGAAAGAGAAAAAATAACTATTAACACAGACATAGAAGCAAGTGGATTATTAACACCTAGAAAATGGAAGACCTAGAAAGACAGAGAAATCTTAGGCTGGTAGAAATTTTACAGGCATGTTTGAAAAGGATGAGAAATAATTAAATTCATATCTTAATGATAAAATGTGCACGGGTGTCTTGTCTTTAAATTAAACCAGTGTTTCACATGTCGGGGTGATCTGGTGAGAAGAGAAATTTGTCGATAGATGACAGACGAAAAAAAAAAAAAATGATTCTACCATCTGAATTGTCCAATCGCGCTGGGATTAAGTGCGATACCCACAGAGTAGTTCACGTCTGTCCGAAAATATAATATATTCAATACATTTAGGCTTATCTCTCACTTACCACAGAGTTTATCCACGCTTTGTCGCAGCTTTAAGATATCCTCATCCTTTCTTACCAATTGATCTGAAATATGGAACAACAAAAAAGATGAGACATCAAATAAACCCTTCCCATTGTCCGAATATTACAGTAGATTAAAAAATTTCCATCTAGTCTTTTCAAGTCGAATAAGCAAAAGTGACCACTTTTCTTACTAGCAATATTGTAATTGTCTTTATTTCGTGAGTTATCAATGAGAAGAAATTTGGCTGAGAAAAAAAAAAAATGTGGCTCATTCTTGTTACTTTTCTCATTATAACCTATATAAATATACAAACCGAAAGTTTGATTCTAAGTCTTAAGGTCCATTACAGTCACTACTTAGACAAGAATAGCAGTAACAAAACTGACAACAAAATAACAAGTACAGTAAAGTATTGCAAAATATTTACCTTGCAATTTAGCAATAATCTGTTGCAGTTTCTGAATTTGTTTCTCATGCCCCGTCATCAGAGCTGTAGAAAACGTTAAACATGAGGATTGCTCTTCTAATTGACCTAAACAGTATGGTAACTGCGTTGTGAGCAGAAAGAGATTACATATCACTGCACTTAGTTTTTCTGTGTGGAGAGATATTTGCTCATGCAATTACAATTGTTTTTTAATACTACCATATTCTTCTAGAAATTCCTAAAGTGAGATGATAAAAAGAAAAAAAAAAATGAAGGAAATGGATGAGTTTAATTAAATGAAGGAATTGCCAAGTGGATGTACTCAGAAAATCAGGCTGTAGCATCTTCAGTTAGGCCCTTGGGCGAAATTCACAAGGAAAAAGGTGAAAGTGTGGGCCAAGAATCTCAAGGACCCTTATTTGGAAGATGAGCTGAGGAGAATTAGTTAACAATGGAATAAAACAATAATTTCTCCAAGCATCAGATGTGGGGTGGGGTGAGGGCGAGGAAAGGGGAAGGGGTGTTTTATGGTCAAGACCACAGTTATATTGTGTATATAAAGCCCTACAGGCATTAACGGGAGGTCTGTGCTTCATGGTATACACGGTGGATTTACAGATGATGCGAACAGTGATTAGACTGTATTGCCACTTTCTATCTATCGTTGTTCCAGGATCATATGAGACTGGAGATACAATGATTTTTTGTTGATATTCTCTCTAAATTCTAATGCTAGCTCGTTTTTCCAGATTATTAAGAGTTCCCTCAATAATCTAGATGTATCATGTTACATCATTTACCACTCATCTCCTGTTTATGGTTCTCTTGCATTGTGGCCATCTCTTGTTTCATGTCTGGAAAACACAACATCAAAACAATTACCTTACTTCTTTACACTCCGATATCCAAGTTTGGTCTAATAGTTTAATGCTAAGAAAGAGTTCATTTTGATTATGAATTGCAGGGGCATCCTCGAGTTGAAGGGTTGTTAAGAAAACGGCAGGCACTGATATTTTTAAGAACTTCATATCAATGAAAGTCTTTGTTACTTAACAACATTCGCATTTCTACCGATCAGAATGCTCTCTCACTGAGTAAAGAACAAAATAACATGTTTTATTCTAGAATAGAATAAATAAATGGTTATAGCTAGATATTACAAATATACATTATCTTTTTGTTTTTTTTAAGTTTATTTTCAGGAGAATAGACGGGCATATAGCCAGAGTGCTCGAAAACAAAACAGATAAATAAACAAACAAACTATAGAACAACAACAAAAAAGGAAAAAGAAGAAAATCAGATTGGTCTTTTCCCGGCACACTGTCTAGTTTAGAAAAAATAAAAAAGGAGCCCAGTTTTTCGTGTACATCTACATTTATACATTTTTTTTTAATTGAACATATGGCGTATCGGTGGTTTTCCGAGATGTATTTCAAGATCATCTTCTTCGGACAAAAGTTCGAAGAAAGTAAGTTTCAAATTTCCATTACCCAAAATAAGACTCAGCAATGATTGATGCTCCTGAAAAAGGAAGGCATTTAACGCTTTTAAATGGTACCAAGTTTGACTTTCTATCTTTTGTTGTTACAAAGTTAATAAGTACATCAATAAGCTCTCGAAATGCGATTTTTTTTTTTTTCGCAGCATATTGATAAAATGTCCGCCATAGTTTTTGCTATTTTTGTCTGTTAAAGTCAGGACTAGATTCTTGACGCTTTTTCCCAGTAAAATTACCCGTGGATTTTGCATATGGCCTCTTCTCTCTCACGTCATCTAACAGTTCTCTCAATAATCTAGATGTAGAAAGAACGTTAGATCATTTACCATTCATCTTCTGTATATGGCTCTCTTGCATTGTGGCCATCTCTTGTTTCATGCCTGGAAAATAAAACACATCATCAAAACAATTACCTTGCTTCTTTACACTCCGATATCCAAGTTTGATATAACTGTACAATGCTAAGGAAGAGTTCATTAATTTTATTACGAATTGTAGGGGCAATTTCCAGTTGTTGGGTTATTAAGAAAAACGGCAGGCACTGATATTTTTTAGAAACCTCATATCAATGAAAGTTTTTGTTTCTTAACAACAGTCGCATTTCTACCAATCAGAATGCGCTCATACTGAGTAAAGAACAAAATAACATGTTTTATTCGAGAATAGAGTAAATAAATGGAAATAAATGGGTTATAAATAGACATTACAAATATGAATTATCTTTTTTTTTTTTTTTTAAGTTTATTTTCAGGAGAATAGACGGGCATATATCCAGAGTAATCAAAACAAAACAAACAAACAAATCAGATTGGTCTTTTCCCGGCACATTGTCCAGATTAGGAAAAATAAAAAAAAGGAGCTCAGTTTTTCGTGTACATGTACATTTATACATGTCATTTTATTTAGATCTTCTAAATCTAGCATTGTTTTGAATGTAAATTTATTAAGAATCTAGAGCTGATGATCTAGAAATCGGATACAATCTAGATTTAGTGATTTAATTAGTGTTTGCCCTAACCTTAACCACAATCCTATATAAAAAAAAAAGGTTATTAGCACCTGCATGTTTTTTTTTTTTTTGGAGACTGAAAAATAAAATAGTCCATAAAGCTTCTGCCCAATCCTTAATTTTGGAATCGTTAATATGCATATTACTACTTTAATGCAATACAAACACTATAGTTCCATATAACAACTCCCAACAAGACCTCTTTAGTAAGATTACCAAATTGTCCTCTCGCACTCATCTTCCTATTCTATCAGCTGGTATTCCAACGGTTACTGTGGATTCTCATGTCGATTCATATTAAACACACCCGCACATACCCCTACAGACACACACATATACAAAACATTTACAAATTCTTCTCTAGATAGTGCTGAAACAGTTGTATCTCAGTTCAATATTTATATCCGTTTTCTGTTTTGGTGAAATACAAACAAGCACAGTAGACCATGATATAAATCAATAATTATGACCATTTACCTTCCATCTGACATTGGTGCTGTTCAACAATTTGGTTCATCCGTGTCAACAAGTCGGTACCAATATCTGATGAAGAAATCATAAGACAAGGCCGCCATTTCATCAACTTATCCATTTCATATAAATATACGAATAGATTTATACGAGTATATTTCTTGAACTTTAAGACATGAACTGTCACTTGACAATTAAATACAGTATCTTCTATTTCTTTTAGCGAAAAAGAAATTTATTTGAATAATGTTATGCAACCATTTAATAATTGACTGAATATTACGAAAGAACTGCGAGTTTATTATTACTAATCGAGAAAGTACATACTCTTTATCAAGCTGCAACATTTGATTCCCTCACAGTCTGTTGTTGTATGTAACATTTTGGTATTTGGTTCATCATTGTATACGTCTGAATGTATGTCACTTACTGTCAAGATGTACTGTTGGTTAAAGAGATCCTTGGTGCTCTCCCAGTAAAATCAAAGGTAGGTTTTGTGCATGAGTTCTTTTCTCTCTCACTCTTTATCATCAAAACTCAATATGCCGGATGGAGAAAGAATTCTATAATCATTTACCTCTCATATGCCGATTTTGGTTCTCTCCCAATGTGTTCAAATGCTGCAGAACCGCTGGAAGAAGGAACATGAAGCAGTAGCAGTGAATACACCAGCATCGCGATATCCACGATTTGTTTTCATAATCTCATACTTTCAAGAGTTCATTAATATAAAGGCTGCTCAGTGGTTGTCTAATACTTTAAAAAAAACTTATTCTGAAAATGACATATTAGGACGTTTTACTGGTAACTAAAAATGGCAGTCACTAAACACACAATAATAACTTTATATCAATGAAATACTTTTTTCATTTACACTGAATAGAATTCAGATGTAATTAATAACAAGCAGAAAAATATCAGTTTATATTCTGTAACAGAATAATAACATTGTGTAAATGGGGATTAAATATAACGTATGATAACTAAATAAATAATAAAAGTTATAAAGCCAGACCACTTTTTTTTTTTTTTTTATACATATTCAACTCACACTGCATGTCACAGCCACTGCTCTCAGGTAGGGCGACTGTGTTTTCAATAACCATTCTTCCAATGCTGTGTGTAACCCTATGAAAAGCTGGAAACAATCAATGACCTATTAAAGTATTGTGATATTATGTAAAGAACGCGATATTTACACACCAGGGAATGCAATTTCTTTCCTCACATGTGGGGAACGCGGGGAGCAGAAAATCTGAAAATTCACCACCCTGCTTGGCCGCTGAAATTTAGTTTAAACAGAGCAACCAGTACGTTACAGGTTTAAATCAGCCTTACATAAGAAGCTGTTTTGCGTTTGTCAAGTTTGAAATCGTTGGACATTTGTTTATTGTCGTTATGGAAATATCACTCTTTCCTTTTCGTTTCTTAACGTTTATTATTATAAGTATACTAGCAAGGTATTCCGTTCTACGAACGGAGGATATAGATAAAAATGATAAACTGACATTGACCATTGTCTGTGAAAAATGGTAAAATAGAAGACTTATCTATCTCT
>JBCAUA010053808.1:0-11543 GCA_038406235.1 Peronia verruculata
ATAGATAGATAGATAGATAGATAGATAGATAGACAGACAGACAGACAGACAGACAGACAGACAGACAGACAGACATACCTAGACGGTCTTCATTTATTGGATTTGCTAGCTGACACCATTTAAGGTACAGTTGCGGATACTTGTTCCACATTTGCTCCCAAAAACCTGTCTTCCTACATATTTATCGTTTTAAAGCTGGAGGCAATAAACATGCATTTTCACAGTTGTCAGGATGAGATTTGGTGTATTGAATAAGGGCGTAAGCCAGAGGAGGTGCCCATCTTATCAACACGTTGCTCAAACTGAATCAGGAAGCTGAGGAAGATATTATCCACCAGTGGGCGGAGCTGCCTGTCAATCGATGTAGATAACTCAACCGTCTCCCGTGACATGACAATCCAATCTTCAAGCTTCAACATGTGAATCTTATTTAAGCAATGTCGAAACTGATACTATTTAAGTAGTACGTTTAGTTTTATCTATAACATTGTGTCTATCAAAACCAACAGTTTTGAACTGAGCTTGCACTGTAGTTCTTTTCAGTAGTTCACTAGCTTTATCCTAATTTGTGTCTCGCCCTCATTAAATTCGCATGCAGTTTTCGCGTATTGGTTATATAAGTTATTTAATTTTACAGTCCCGCTGGTACGATGACCCAACAATTTCAGAATACTATTTGGAGCTGTCGCGGTATTTTAATGTTTTCTTTATTCTATGTCATTTAAAAATGTGAGTGGATTACGAACTCTATTCAATGTATATTAAGGGTGTTTTGAGGACTTTGTGCATGTGGCGTGGGTACAAAGTATTACAATCAGACTGAGTTTTTAGTGTCATGATACAAACTTCGAGAGAAGAGGCTGTTGGAATCACTGCTTACTGATTCTGTGTCTAGCGATAGGCAATATCATTCATTCTCTTCCCCCCCCCCCCACCCCTCCGAGTCACTTTTACTTCCGACAATATAGCTGCATGGTAGCAAAAAGCATTACAAAACAAGTCAAAAACAAACAAACAAACAAATAGACAAACACACACCCACACCCCATATCTTTCGGATCAGGAGTCATTCAATTACAACTGAAGACTCCAGTGGAAAAACCAGATAAGCCACATTTTAGTGAAAAATGAATTATTGCCCCAGAGTTATGGAGCACACCGCTAAGATTTGTTAACCAGAACAATAATTCGGCAAAATCAGGTAAGTTCCGCTAAAAAGAGAGTTTTTAAAAGGGTATACAGAAAAATCAAAGACTTTAATTTCTGCTTTTCTCCCTGTATAGAAAATGTCGTTTATCTCGCTTTTCTACTGGGATCTTCAATTGTATCCAACCTTGAAAGACAGCTCAGGAAGTCAGCAATATGATGTACGTCAACTATGATCCTAAACAAGCTTTGTTGTCATCAGACACTTGACTACCAAGTAATACCATAAACGCCGTGGCCTATCCGGTCATGTACGAGATGAGAGGACGAGTACCCAATTTGGTCAGGCTTGATTTGCCTTTATCACTGTGTGTGTGTCTCTTTGTGCTTTCTACCGCCTCTACCCCACCCCTCTTCCCCAATGCCGGCCCCATTCCGTCCTTCCCTATGTGTGTACAGACATGTACGTACTCGCACTGAGGCCTCAAATGTCATGCACAGCGAGGTGGGGAGATCAGAGCAACTAATGAAAGGTTGTAAGGAGGACCCCAAAATGTCAATTTTAATATCGCTAAACGACCACTGGGCTTATTTTTATTTTTTATTTTTTTCCTTGGGGCTTATTTGTGGGCTGGTTTTGTTTAGCGCGGCTAGAGATGCAGTGGTGGCTCTAAACGCCGTGCTTTACGAAAACCTAAAGTAGGAAGTACCTGAGTAAAATTACAAAAAGAATTAATACCCATTTAAACAGAAATTATCACAGGCTGGTGGTTTAATTAGCATCAGATTCTCATTAAAGGATCGGGACAACTTCCATACACATATGTGCATTATCCTGTAACAAATTTAGCCAGCGAAATGAATAAATTTTAATGTAATGAATATTCTAATAGTAATCAATTGTAGCTGGCATTTATTTCCCATTGTATCATATCTCCAGATCAAATATGAGTCTTCACTGTGTATTGTGTATCAACTGACTGTCACCTGGTCTCAGTTACAGCGCCCAGCGAATGCAGGTATTTGTGTGCACACATAGCGAGTGCAACAGGCTGCCAATACGTTAATGGTGTGTAAGTTTGAGCGCACTAGACTATATGACATACTTTATACACAGTGCATCGGCCCACTACCTGGGATTGCTCTGTTGTATTATACAGACCGTTGTTCGCCATAAGAACTTTGATCAGTGCTCATACTGGCAGGCTATTGTAGCAGCAGCAGAGTGGACCTACTTCAGCCTAGAGCGACAAAATAGACTACATTCGTGCTTTAGAAATAATTGCTATCCTTCAAGCTGAATTGAATATGCCAACTGATCCATTACTCATAGTCAGAGATAATCCTATACTTTGTTATGTGCGTATTTGTATGAGTGAGTGGCGTGTAAATGCGTGCGTATGTGTCTGTGTGTGTGAGAGAGAGATATGGGTTAAGAGAGTTAGACAAAGACAACCAAGTTAAAGTAAAGAGAGAGAGAGTGAGAGAGAGAGAAAAAAAAACCAAACAAAGAAAGAAAGAAAGAAAGAAAGAAAAAGAGAGAGAAATATTTGAGGAGGTCGGTGAGAGGGTGGGAGGTTGACGGAGCAAGAAACACACTTTGCGTCCCATGGAAATTAACGACCATGAATGTTAAACTACTCGTTCCGCGCAAATGGAAGCCCGTTGCGTTCACCGTCTTTACAAGTGATGGCAAACATGGGCATTTTTTTTTTTTTTGCACCTGGCCACAGCCGTCCTCAGATAAGGATATGGCTATGCCAATTTACGTGGGGTAGCAAGTATTTCCCCATCATAATGACGACAACACGTCAAGTATCCTCCTCTCAGTTTTGAAGTTTACTTTATGTACATCTCTTCGTAATATTCTCTTGTACAGGGTTTAGCCGCTACTCAAGACCTGAGTCATCGTCGATATCTTTGGGTTTGTAGTCGTTCCAAAGAGAATACCCTTACACTTGGTTTCAAGAACATAACTGTTTGCGGTACTGAATCATAGTCCATGGCTTCATATCTGCATGGAATTTTGCTCTTGTTATCTGTAAGGATAAGTCGAGTGACCAAAAATGCTTCCCACTTGAGTTTGTCTCTCACACTACATCAGCCCACTTGACAAAGCTAATAATGTAAGATATCTCTAGCTCAGCTTTAAGGAGACCAAACGCGTTATCAAGTCGCCACATAACAATGCATGGTCATACATTACAACACCGATTTTTGTGTTGATTTATTTATGTATTTAGATGAAAAGTAAGGTCACTTATTGGTACTGGCACCACAGGGGATCATGAATAAAATATTTCAAGTAAACGACCAGGCATACATCCATGCAGCTGGGAAAGCTATCGTACCAAAGCTATGCACGCATTTTTGACTTTTTTTTCTTTCTGCCTTATCTGGTACCTCCTTGAAATGAAGATTCTGTTGGATGAAATGGCCATTATCATGCCGACATTGTTTGTTCCATGTTACAAAGGCCTTTTCACGTTCAAGTTTTCTGCTGCGGCAGAAGATATCTCCAGACCTGGGTCATAATCTTATTGTCAGGACAGTTGCCTCCTTCGTGAGCGTAACGAAGCGTGATCAAAATAGCTCTTAGTGACTTCTGACTTTTTATTGTCTTAACAACCTCTTATACGAAGACACTAAGACATAGCCGCTGTTACTTTCTCAATGTTCAAGTAGGTTTCACTTCGCGGCTGAATTTCCCGGCAGGACTAAACGCGCATAATGAGGACGATCTATATCGCTGTTCCTGAACAATATGCAGTATGTAAAAGCTAAGTTCACAACTACATTGAGTTTTGGAGCTTGTGGGACTGGGCGGACGTCTATCTCCGGGACTGGGCTTGTCTGCGTATATCTTGTTCCGTTGTTAACTCCTTAAGTAAACACGGCAGATAACTTGCAAACATCTATGACATGTATTGCTTGTCATCTTAACGGCAGGCCCGGTTCGCTGCCATAATTAGGATCCCATCCAACAAGAGGATAGTAACACACATACGTCATTAGATATACAATATTTGTCCATGATATTGGTATAACTGTGTTATTCTCATGACAACTGCAACGTCATTCAAAGAACTGACTTCAAAATCTCAGTAACATGAACTATCCCTTTCCAGGCATGTAATGGGATTTCAAGCAGGGAGGGAGGAGCCCATTTTCATGGGAATGAGAGAAAGGCACAGACAAACTACTGATACGATGCCTATTAGGAAACGAAAGAAAGGATCCTTGGTGATCTTTTAGTAATAAAATAGCTTTGTTACAAACGTTACTTGACTGCGTGGAAGGGCAAGGGCGGGGGTACGATGGATGATAGGCTTGTGAGTCTGTGGTAATTTCGGTTTTGGTGGTCCCTCCTCGACTGATAACACTTCAACCATTTCATGTGTCCTCTTACAAGTTCTCCCCCCCCCCCCCCCAATTTTATGAGGCCGGCAAGATCAACTTTTTGATCAGGGTGTTTGCCATGGGTGTATACATACACAGGTACATACACACATACAGACACACTGAACTGTAAGGTGTGTCATCTGTTTGTGTGACTGAAGGGAATGAATTCTTGGCCAAAGCAAACATCTGTCTCATAAACAGTATTTGATCAGTAAACCACAATCATAAATTGTTATGATCTGTAGTAAAGCAGTACTCTTAAAAATAATTTCAGGTTCTGCAGTCTTAATTGACAAGGCAAAATATTCTGTGACTGATTTTATAAATGTTCTCCTGGTAATGGTACCATATACCTGGATAGTTTCTTCTTTTTTTTTGAAGATAAAGAGCGTACGGGGTGCAGAAGTTTATGAGGAAAGACCGGGATAACAAGTAGAAATCTTCATATGATCAAGAACTTTGCCAACATTTCTGAATTTAAATATCTTAAGAGCATAATTCTGTACATGTAATATCAAGATCAAAATGAATAAAAGAAATTAGAGAAAAAGAGATCACTTTTATACTGTCTATAGACATACCTGGAATCTAACATCACAGATCACAATGGTGTCCTTTCAATCCTATCAAAGGACGGAATATTGCACAAAACCAACACACATCCTTCTCTTCTCACTACTATCAAACCATTGTTACAAATATAACATTTCGCCTCCTATTAACTTCCTTAATTTGTACCCATGATGGCAGTAATAATTTGAAACAATAACTAAAAAAAAAAAAAAAAAATCAATAGTAGACTATGCTGGTGTTTTTATGGTGACTAAGTAAATTGAACAAGCAGCAAGCGTTATAGGTCTCTATAACATCAAAGCAAATGTGCACTGAAATTGAACTTTATACAAGACAGTATTGATTTTTTGTCAGGGTTCCCATCATCGATAGCTCAATATTTACATTACTAGTGTCCCTTTAGAGTGGTGTAATAGCTAACAGAGCTACAAACTGTGAAGCACAAGGGAATTAGTCAACAAATTTTGAAAATTTACTGCAAAACCAGAATCCTTTGCACATAAATTCAAACTTTCATTATGGCCATATGATTTTTCAATAAATTTCCACATTATGATTTTTGAGGTCACTACAATCATGTTTGGTAGGTGTTATATTAGTTATAAACATACGGTCTGACCTATATGTTCAACAAACTTAGTCACACATGTGGCCAGGACATCTTTTGTTGTTCTTTTAGTGCTGGTGTTTTTGTTGATGTCGATGACATAGAAGAGTCTAGTTTGAATTGAAAGAACAATCTTTTAACTGATAAATCTTCTTTTAACTTCTATAGGACAAGGAATTCAGGTAGTTACAATAATACTTTTATAACTTTAGACATCAAATATGAAAATAAATCTGGATTTTACATACTTCCTTATTCTTTTCACTGATCATTTGAATGGAATAATTTTAGATGATACCCAAGGTAAAAAGAATAAAGTACTTACTGATCTGTAAATCCTTCTAATTCATCCGCCTGTTCATCTAAAGTAGATTCCAAATCCAAATAGGTGCCAAAGTCTGCCTGTGCTCCACTGTGATAGCGATAAATCTGAAGGGCACAATCCTCGAGCTACGGGAAAGACAATAAAAATATTTGTTCAGTGACTTGTTCGTATGTGAATACCGGTACAATACAAAAACTTCCAAGTAATGTGATATCTTCCCATAGTCTTATTTACACTTTCTTCTCCCAGTCTTCATAATGTAAGACAAAGAGTTCATGAGAAAATAACGTGAGTTGTCATCAACAGACAAGAGAAAAAAATAATGACAGGGAGCAACTGACAGGAAATATGAACAGCCTACATAGAAAAACGGATAATACACAAAATAAAGAGCAATATGTGGTTCAAATTGACTAGAATATTGTGTCTTTTGGAAATTAGGTTGAGGAGGTTTATCAGACATGAAATCAAGATGTACAAAAAAGTGGGGGAAATTGAAACCAAATAAGTTATAAGTCACGGAAAATTGACATGACTTCAAAACAAAATATTCTCATTAAAGCTGTATATGAATTAATAGCCTGCAGATAATCTCATGACTGGCCCCTCAAAATTTCATACAGTTGAAGTATTATTTGTGGTTGCTGAAACAATTTAGATATCAAGCATTCATGGCAATTTAGGTAGATTTACTTCTGTATTTTGTTTCTTGGTTATATTATAATATCACCCAGAAAATAGCATGTTTCCTCAGATTCTAAAAACATTTTTTTTTCTTATGGCAATGCACAGCGCATAGCATTGCTATAATCTGAAATTCCTGTTACAAACACTGACATACAAAAGTTTCATAACTCTAACTAACCCTGGGCTGGATAGGCCCATCTAATTATTGATAAGCTAAATCATAAAAGTACATTATAACTTATTCCATCTCAGACTCTAGGCCTGGATATTTGGCATTCTTTTTCTTAACCTGGAACCATGAAGCAATTTGTTTCCCATTATAGATAGTGTTGTACAAAGAAAATCTTTGTCACTTTCTTTGACACAACTTTAGATACCTTAGGTTTAAATATAGCTATAGCTAGATTATCTAGATCTAGATCTAGATATAACTTTTGTACTTGAAATTCTTTGCCCCACTGACTAAAATTTGAAAAGTAGCAGTTTAAGAAATATTCTATACTGCGTGGGTAATAAACCAAATTGCATCTAAATTACACGAAAAAAGAGCAATCATGTAAACAGGATTAGATCTAGGGGGGAAAAAAAAGTAGCATTATTATGTGGGGCATCGATCTAACTTACTAAATCCAGAATAGATAGAGGTCTAGATCTAAGATCTATCTCTAGATCTAGTCTAGATCTAGACCAGATCTATCTAATTGTTTATGATGTTAAGAAATTTCATTGTCTAAAATTTTTGTCCTAGATGAGGAATAAAATGAGATCAGATATGACTGTTCTTGCTGTTGGCAACGATAAACTTTCAGTAAATTCCTAGGAGAGCAGAACTCTCTTGCGTCAAATGCCGTGTCTAGAAGAAGTCTAGACGTTGAACTAAATAACACACCTGTCTAGCCATTAGGTCTACTCACCCTATGTGGCGCCTCTAATAATCGATGAATGCCAGCGATCTGATTTATTAACGGTACATTGTCAAGAAATGGATACGTTGGTGGCCGGGTTGGTTCCGGAAAATTTGTATTCGCGAAAGGATCTCTGTCATCAAGAAACTGGACGCGACAAGAAAACGTCGCCATGTTGGTGTGTGATTGTGATCCTTAGGGACATGTGTCACCTTTGACCTCAATATTCCTGCGCTAAAGCCCCAACCTGATCCGGACCTTATTGATTTTTACTATTTTCTTTCTTTAGCTGTATAACTGGCGTCGCTTGGATCAATTTAACGGATCTCTTGTAATTTAACGATTTCTTCTAAACCCGCACGAACTGTCCCAGGGTTCTCAATTTACACCTGGGAAACGTAAGATGGTGGCTGCGACATTTGAGTGTTGCAGGCTACTCCCCCTCATAGTTTAGTAGGCCATGGGGGATCATTCATGACTCCGCCACTGCGGCTGCCTGTCATTAATTGCGATGGCATGAGTCATGGCATGCTACAGTTAGTAGCTTTACCAATAGATTCTCTCTACGGGAGTGAAGTTGACTGCATTGAGACCCCCCCCCCCCTCCGACCTCCCTTTCCTTTTTCTAACGAGATGTAAATTTAGGGAAAGTACGACACATTCAACTGGTAAAGCCAAATAGTCTAGATCTAGATCTTGATTTAAATAATTTAGTCTTTATTGCAGAGGGCACGATTTTCGACAATTGCATCCCCCCTTTTTTTCCTTAGGTGCGCTATCTCCATATTATTCTCGGTGACTTCTACATTGTAAATTGGACAAATTATCTGGATAGCATTGATGGACATAACCAGATTTGATGATTCATTCTAAGCTCTGATTTTACAACTTTGTCCAAGAAATGGCTATAAATTGCTTTTTCACGTTGGACTTTAACTTTTATTATTTTCCCTATAAACTCTTGTCACTCCAGAACTCTCTGGTAAAAAAATCCCCTGAATTCGACTGAGTGCATAGCAGACAACCAGAAATGAAAGCAGAATTACATGTACATAATAATTTGAAGAGCGCCGGTGCTAAGGGAACTCATTCAGTTTAAATTATCCATTGACATAGTTTTATTGAGGTTGTTTCCCTTGCAGTAAACACCTCGGGGCCATCAATTACTTTTTTTTTCTCTCGTCGTGGAATGCTAAACACTTTTTCGATTTCACTCGCATCTTCTCGTAAAAAGAGAAAGAAAATGAATAAACTGAATTGCGCCCCTCCCCTTCCCAACAAAAAAGAATTAAAAAAAAAAAGTGTTTCTGCACACATAAAAAAAAAGTTAAAATTTCATTTCTCCAATAAACCTTGAAGATTAAATATTTCAATGCTGTACAAAGAATTAGACTTTTGCTGTCACCCTGATACTAATGAGACATTTTTTCAGCACGCTAGGTTACTTCCCTTTGCGAAGTACAAGAGGTGTAGGACAAGCATTGCAAAGAAGGAAAAAAAATCACATTTTCTCTCGTTATTTGAAACGTGGTGCAAAAAAAAAAAAAAAATCACAAGAGGAAAAAACATATTCACCATATGATTAATGTCTCTGAATTTTCTGTTAATTATATTTCATATAACATGCAAAAAAAAAGTGATATTTTCCTTCTTTAAAATGTTTTGTGTTATACCTCTTGCACTGGGCAAAGGGAAGTAATTTCACTGACGGTCAAAATAGTTCATCACACAAGTCTTTCTTATTTCTACACTCCCGTTTTTCCTCATAGATTTCATTACCAGGCTTAAACCACATCTACCCTCATGAGTAGGACACTATTAGATAGCCTAAATTTCTCCAAGTGGTGCAGATTACACTACAGGTAGGCTACCTCTACCTTCAGAAGCTAGTCATAGGAAGTGCAAAAGGAAACTTGATGTAAGATTTATGGCTGCTGGAAGGAAGGGCAAAAGCGGTGGCAGTACAGGGCTACACCCTGAATCTCTCAGTTCAGTGCGATCTTACGTGGGCGGGCCTCTGTGGGGTGGGGGGGGGGGGCGGTGAGGGCACTTGAACGACACGAAATATTAAATGAAGTATTTATTGAATCAAATTTAAATTGGAGCAAAATGGATGGGATAGAGAAGAGAGGGTAAAATTGCAACTAAGCAAAAATGAAACCGAAACAAAACAAAACTGGATGGCTCAACCGTATTTTGAAAAAGCATATTATTACCTGTCCAAATTATTTTGGTTGTTCTATTGTTGCATTAGTTACGCCTTTGTTGGTGTTTTTCTCTATTTAGGTTCCTAATTTCCCTTTTATCTATAGATCTACATAGAAATGTCTATTTCTTAAAAAAAAATCTTTTACAGTCGCTGAGACATTATTTCTTCAAATAATGATCCGTGAACTTAAATTCTCTCAAAAAAAAAAAAAAACTAGGAGGCAATAATTCTGGAAACAAATCTAGAATAATTTATTTTTCCGTCTGATATTCCTGATTTTCTTTAACAATATAATAAAGCTTTTAGGCCTATCTGTTGGGTGAAATGTTTGAAAAGCTCTAATGTGTCAAATAATTATTTGTTTCAGGAATGTTTGAGCCACTCCGCACAGTTCATACACTTTACCTAATCTTTTCTTCTTTCCTGTCAGACCTAATCCATCTTATTTACTGAAGAGGGCTTGGATTTACCCATACGACTTGCCTAACATGAACGAATACTATCCCTGGGCTTCATTGCCGGTTGGGAAAGCAGGATGGGAGAGAAATGTGAAGCAAGGGATTCTAAAAAAATGATCAAAATAATAATAACAATAACAAAAACCTATATATATGCCAAACGAATAAAATAGCTCACAGAATAACAATCTTCACATAATTATTAAAATTCTTCATATTATTTTTCCACTTTTTGAAAATGTATTTGATTAGTTGCCGGTGAACAGTCATCTTAATTTTAAGATATTTTTTTCGTATAATAATAATAATAATAGTAATAATAATAATAATTTGTCTCTGTCAGTTTCTTATGCACTAACCTAAGAAGGCCAAAATTACGAATGCTATCCCCTCTCCTCCCCCATCTCCTCGACTTATTTGCCACACTCTGATCAATAGCCAAATTCAACTGCTACAAATTCAGAAACACACCAACAATTACATGACACGATTATCGTTTATCCACTCTCTAAATATCAAGAGAGCCTTACGTCAAAAACCTTTGTCTAATCAGTGTCCTCTAACTCATTGGTCCTCATCGATCCTCTATAGATCTGACCAAGACGTTTCTGCTGTACGATCAACCTAACGCTGGTCTGTGGAATCCCTCATTGGATGGGGAAACTCTGCGTAGACAAATAATTCAATCTTCAATATTTTTTTCTGCCTACGGTATATGTTTATGGATTGAACCTTACTTATGTCATTTTTTATCTCATGCTTGCTATTCTGCTCTTTTCCTCTTTGTCCTTCCTATGTCAAACACAAAGAGTTAAATCGTTCATTCAACGAAAAGAAAATATAAAGCTATAATATAATATGCTCTCTTATGGTATGTCAATCTACGACATAAAATCCAGTAGGGGCCTAATTCAAAGTGGTCTACCGTACTTCAAAGCGAATGAAGTGATGCGTGATGTACAACTTTTGTTAAAATAATAAAGAAATCTTTGTCAGAACAAGGAACTAAAAAAGAAAGAAAAAAAAAAATGTTGAAATTGTCTTTAACTTGGGAATGTTAAAATAGGAGACGTCGGGTCGTGTGAAAAATAAGACAAGAGATAGCAACGGAAGACGGAATATAGAATAATATATATATACAAACTTGACTGGCATTATAACTAACTAACTAACTAACTAACTAACTAACTAACTAACTAACTAACTAACTAACTAACTAACTAACTAACTA
>JBCAUA010053819.1:0-11542 GCA_038406235.1 Peronia verruculata
GATAGATAGATAGATAGATAGATAGATAGATAGATAGATAGAGAGAGAGAGAGAGAGAGAGAGAAAGAGAGAGAGAGGGAAAGAGGAGGATATACATAAGAATAATGACGACAGAGGGAAATAATGAAGACTGTAGAAAACAGAGTGTGAAAGACAGGATGTGATATAAAGAAGGAGGACGGAGGACTGAAGACAAAGGGTAAAGAGGGCTTCGGCAATAGAAGGGATGGTGAAGGGGGATATTGCCTTAGGCCTGATAATCAAGCTCTATGTCTGACTCTCTTAGGAATCAGTGATACCTGCAGAATGCAAATTTCGGCTTGCCACACCGATCTCTCACTGGCATTCTTTTATTTCTGATAAACGTTTATAAAGTTTATAGTTTGTTCGTATTGTCGTTTAAGAGCTGCAATTGAAAGTAACCGGTCTATTCGTACTTAAATGATATTACAAACTGCTGCCGGACATGGATTTGTGTCAGAGATCAAAACGCGCACATTTGCAGAGATACTCCCTGACTATAGTGTTTACAATGGGATTAAACTGAATCGAGATGTTAAAGGTCTATAGAATTCGGATATCAGTCTAGCAACAGTTTGCTATAAAGAATACCAGCAGTTTTAGAGACTTAAACAATAGATATAATTCTATCCACAAATCCTTTCTTAAGTTGTGATATAAATCCGTTTAAGTTGTACAATGTCATCCGTCCTTAGTTAGATAAGTACATTAGAACAGAGAGATACAAGGAGATCATTTCGCAGATTATCTGCCCCTCCAAAAAGAGGGACTCGTGTAAGGGGAGATACTTTTATCCAGCCCTATTACTTCCCTTAGCCAGATAAAAGAAGTGTTGCGCAAGCAGTGCAGGGAGGAAAAAATCTCTTTATTTCTTGTCATCCCAAAGACTGATCGCCTAAAAATTGGATAAAATTATGGCAGCGAGAAGAAACCATTCCCTTTACATCATACGTTTTCTGGAAATTTTCATGGCATATGTCTCATATAAAGGGCGCAAAGGTGATTATCTTCTGACTACAACGTATAACTTAAGCAGTAGCCATAAAACATGAAAGAGTTAATGCAACAGCATTGGATTCCCCCCAAGTTATATTATCATGAGTTTTACTTGTCAACAAATTGTTAACTGTAATGGCTGACCATGACATTTCTAGCGTTTTGCTTTTTTTTTTTAAAAAAACAGAAATATACTGTTGCTTTGAACAAAGAAGAACAAAGATGCATCAAATGCCAGGAACGTGAGGAAAAGCTGTGCAATTAACGATAACTGAGTCATTCACATTCTGCTGTAGGTCCAGATGTCTCGTCCACCTGCATATGTAACAATTTACCCACCACTCAGGCCACGGGTTCACATGTGCGTAGGTAGTACACAAAGTGCTAAGAACATTACCAGCAAATTCCAAATCCGAAAACAGGTCTACGAAAAATACTGATGTCGAGAGCCTTTGAGTTTTTGTTGTTTGTTCAATTCACTTTCTACCATAAACTGCATGGCTCTTATACTAGCTAGTTAAATGCTTTTTGATTGATGAATTACAGCATTACGAACAATTACAAAGTCCAAAATTCCAAATTGTTTTGTTAGATGCCTTCTTAGTTGAAAACAGAACACAACAATCTGTGTAATTACGTAATCTGAAAGATTCCAATGCTGGTTCTCGCCATCATTGTTTTGTTGATTGTGATAGTCAGGCCAGTCAACACAGGTTTTTGAACTAGTTATTTCGGTCTTCTTTGGTGATCTTCTTTGGCCATCTTCTTTCTCTCATGTCAATTTTTATTTGGCCTAAAGTTTTGCTTGCCGGTCAACAATACATAATCAGTTACCGTAGCAAATGATCGAGGTGAAATCATTTTAGTAAACTGGCCACTGTCAAAGCAAAGCAGTCTTCACAGGGTTTGAAAAATCGACGCAGTTTTAATTTCAATACAATATGTTAGTATTATCCTGACTCTGAAATGCCCGTGATTAAGAAATGAGAGAGAGGGGTCACGATTATGATATATCATTGTATTTAAATGACAGCTTATTATCATTTGGGGGGGGGGGGGTAACATCCCAAATAAGATAATATCCTGGCTGGCCTGTTCATGCACTGATGCCGACCTCTGGTGTGACATTGTCAATTGAAAGATTCACGACTTTTCTCATATTCACTGTTTAATATTCAATTGACTTGGACTGTTACGGGATTTCCTTTCACCTGTTCTTAGAATCATACGCTTACAATGATAAAGGCAGACTTTTTTTCTGTTTCACTTTTCAATTCCTGTCAGAATGAGCTAGATATGTATAATCACTTTTTTTTTTTTAAAGTTTATTTCTTTTTTTTTCAAATGAATTAAATGTAGTTCATTGCTGAAATTTTCAAAGAATAATATAAAATCAATGCCTCATCTGCTCTTCTGGAAACATAAACTCTTTTTTTTTTTTTTTAATGCAAAGGCTTCTGGAAACATAAACTCTTTTTTTTTTTTAAATGCAAAGGCTTCTGGAAATATAAACTCTTTTTTTTTTTTTTAAATGCAAAGATCTATACTGAAGTTTGCCGAGGAAACATTGTAGATGTTTTTTGTTTTTTTTTGTGGCAAGTAGTTCACATCATAAACACTTTGTCACTTTGGCTGTTCGTTTGGATCTGACAAGATGGGCCGACAGTTCTGTATGATTGCGGAAGAGAAAATGCCCTTCGACTTGAACATAACATAATTAATAATCAATTTCATGGAGCATCAAATGTTGAGCATATGTATCAGTGAAGTTACTCAGTCCAAACTTTGGCTAGATAAGGAGATTATGCGCTGCACTCAAGATAACAGGGTTTAGCTGCCTGAGTTTTGAGAGCTCCAATATTACAGTTGAACATTGCTTGCAAATGTTTTCAACCTATAGCAGCAAAGACCCGCTGAACCCTTGACACAGTTCTAATATAAATGATCCCCAGATTCCATTGTAAAATACATGTCATTACGATATGTTGCACTTCTGACGGCACCGTATTGGGTTTCATAACCCTAGTCGTTTCAAAGGGCAGGAAATGCGAAATGATCTCTGTGTGTATCATTCAAATGAACAGCGAATGAAAAACCCATAACATGATTGTATGTGTGTTTCGTCATGCACAATGTATTCCTTTTATGGGCTCAAACAAAGTCTGTCAGCAGTTGTAATTCACCAACTCGCCGTACTTGCATTACACGACATTAAAAGCTTTTAAGTGAGAAAATACAGAAGAAAAAAAAATCCCCCACCCCATTTCTCTCCCAATCTTCTATCACTGTCTCGATAACATACAGACAAGTCAAAATAATGCACATTTTAACTTAAATTACAGACTCCTACAAAACTGATCTGCTGAAATGCAACATGCCGTTGTTAGCTCTAAGGAAGCCGTACATGTGTGGCTGAGTTGACAACTGACAGTTATCTGTACTGAACATGATCTAAAGGACACATTATCATTATCCTCACTGCAGTCACCTCAACTGTGAGAGGCTCAGATTTCTGTGGCAGGAAAGGAAGAGAGAGAGAGAGAGAGAGAGAGAGAAAGAAAGAAGAAACAACAGATTTGTATGTGTGGGTGGAGAGGGTGTGGGTGTGTCCCTTAGCACTGCAGACTTCTCCCATATAGAGAACATGTTTCGTCCGAGCTCCCCATTAAATGTGAGGCCCTATACGTGAGATCGGTGTTATTGCCCAGGATGCGGCGTCGTTGGGGCGTCGGGTGCCTGTGTTTGCTTAGACTAGACACGCTCCTTCCGTCCATTTACTCACTTCTCTGTATACATTAACTCACATTTTGTAGAATCAGCCGGGAAGACTAACGAGATACTATAGCATGTGCAAACTGTATCTCTTTACTTCTCCTCCTTTTTTTTTTTTTTTATAATCTTGCGGGTGGCGGAAGCATCTTTCCCCCTCCTTTCTTCTTCTTCTTTTATTTTTTCCCCCTATGTTTTTCTTGACGGGGGGGGGGGGGGGGAATGATCCTTCATCTCCCTCCTCTTCCTCCTGTTCCCTTTATATTCAGTTTGCAACGGTCTGAACTTAGGCTTACTGAAAGATGCCAGATTTTGTTTTCCTCATTCAAACACTTTGCTGGCATTAAACATAACTTAGCCTAAAACATTCACATGATTCAAAAAATAGGTTTGTACTCCAAGAAAATAGATTTTGACTTCGGAATTTCCTACCCCTCAATCCTTTTAACACTATCCTTTCCTCCAACTGCTACCGTAAAATTCATGGGGGCGAGATTAAATCCTTCGAAGCTTTTGCGACCGATTCGAACATAAGACTTCATTGATATTTGAATACTCCTTTACATCACAACAAACACCTGATAGGACTAGCAAAAAAGAAGAAGAAATCGCGTTTTAGATTAGTTTGGTATCGACATGTTTCCCATAAAAATAATAATAATAAATAAAAATTCGATGGTTTTGGTGAGAGAATGCGTTCTTTCACGTGGGAGCCCAAGCCAAATAATGGTGCATAATAGCTGTGTATACAACTGAACTCAACCGCTTAAAACAAACGCAGTAGATTAGTTAAAAGAGTTGAACGCTGAGAACGCTTTACTTGTCCATTGAATGTCGTGATACCTCTAACAATGAAAGAAAATTCATATGCGTCAAACGCGTGAAAAATGCCCTTGTGTAGGCTTATCGAGTGGCCGGTCATAATACTCATTCATAACCTTAAGTGGATAAGCGGTCATTAAGTGGTTTAAGTAGCTCTGGGAGCAACGACAGAAGTAAACAAAGCAGAAACGGCAAGCAAACAGCTTCTAATCTCACACGATCCGACTTTCAACATCAGTAGACCTCGGAGACTGCGGTTGAAAAGAATCACGTAATTGTTCGCTCTTTTACAAATGCATTTTCAGCAGTTCAGGGATGTTCCTCTCTTCTCGTTCATGAGCTCCACTTTATCGATTTCAGTGCCACAGTTCAAGATTATATAAACGAAATTCAAGGATAAGATTTTGAAGTTTCCGGAATTTGAAAAACCGTTTTCGTGAATTGGGAAAATATGACATCTGTATAAAAAAAAAAAAAAAACACACACACACACACACAAACAGAAGTTTACGTTTAACTTACGCTTAATTTACGTTTTAGATGTTTGACAGTGATAATATAATTATCTTTTTTTTTTCTCAGATTATAGCATTCATTCACAAGATAGAAGGGCTGAAATGGGGAAAAAAGCGAGCAGATGCCCCAGACTTTTATAGGCAGGGTAAACTACAACAATAATCATGAAGTTTTATTATCATTATTATTATTATAAACCCACCCAGAGAAGAAAACGTGTATTTTTTTTTTTTTTAATAAAATAAAATTCTCATGGTATATCAAAGTTACAGACTGAGAGAGTGGAGGAGACGTGTGATAGATAACGAGACGTAAGTGATTGGGTTGCAGCAGTGATAAAGGAAAACAATAGCAGACATGTCCATTACCAGGAACATAAACAATATTTCAAGATTCACCAATGTTTAGTTCTATCTGTTTTGCAGCTGTTCTTATATTGATAAAAGACATCCAAAGATCCATCTCCTCAAGGCCATTGCCTGCAGAGTGTCTCATCCCGTTGACAAACAGACCACGCTGGGGGCGCTGCTGCAATTCCCATGGGAAGGTAGCCACACACACAAAAGAAGAAACAGTCCTATTGTTATCATCACCAGAGGAAAAAACAAAAGGCTAAATGGTTGAAGGAGCCTGGAGATAGTGCATGGGAGGTGGAGAGGAGGAGAGAGGAAGCTACTGGTCTGGGATGGTGAAAGAGAAGGGGAGGCGAAGATAGAGAGGTAGGAGATTGGACGCTCTAAGTGTCTGGGTGAGGAAAGAGAAATAGACCATTGGATGAGAGAAGTGTGAGTAGGAAAAAGGAGGGTGAAGATAGAGAGTTAGGAGATTGAACGGTCTAAGTGTTGAAAAAAGACGTAGACGAGAAGGCATCTGGGTATGAGTACAAAATGAGAGTGCGGAGAAGAAACTGAGAGAGTCTCACAAAGAGATGTTTAGTGTTAAAATTGAAGAGAAATTAAAGATACAGGTAGGCTTGTTTCCAAACTGTAGATATCCTAATCCACGGAAGGGAAGCACGTAGCCCAGTTTGGTCCTTATCTATGCAAGCCTTAAAGAAAAAAAATATGTATATTTTCATACACAAATAGGATTAAAGTCAAAAGATAAAGAAGACGTGAGATTGAGAGAGAGAGAGAGAGAGAGAGAGAGAGAGAGAGGGAGAAAGAGAGAGAGGAGAGGGAGACAGAGAAGAAGAGCAGTTATATTGTGAAGCAACCGACATTGAGTTTGGAATTTGAATTCACACACACACACACACACACACACACACACACACACACACACACACACACACACACACAAAGTGAGAATTATTTGGGCCCTAAATACGATGGATTCAAGTCCAGAATAGTAAAGCTAGCTGCTGATGAAAAAAATAAGAGAGAGGGGAAAAAAAAAATAATGATGACATCGCAAGACGGTAGTACGATTCATTAAGTTATATCACTTACAGGTTTTATTAATTCTTGTAGCTAACTTTTAGTTTATGTAGCTAACTTGTTAGCTTTTGCTAGCATGCTATAAAGGATACCTGCAAACAAATCAGAAACAAGAGGCGTAACGCTTCATAGGTACTACGTTCTATGTACGTCTTTCAACCTCCTGATGGAGGTTATCTCGCATGGGTACTAGCTGCCGGCTTGTCTATTTGAATAGCCCGGGCTAATAATTAATTTCACGGTTTATTTTGCAATCTTTTTCTTTTAGTTTAGCTTTACATAACTCGGACACGCTGAAAAGCACCCGTAAAATACGACCATCACTAACTCTAGTGTTGTCGCGCATATTTAGCGCTACGCGGCTGATTCTTCTATGACCCTGATCTCACGGTGTTCCATACTTTCTTAGCCCTCCTTCAGACTCTTCACTCAGAGCAGCGGGCGTCCGTCCTCTCGTCATTTCGATGTTTTGTTGTTGCTCTGCCTCGCCGTTCTCGTGGGCTCCGTACATTACCGACCGGCCCCGTCAATGGGCTTATTCAGGCTGGGAACAATACCTAAGTGGGAAACAAGCGCAGCTGCGCATGCTCCGACCGGAGATTAAAAGAGTGTGGGAAACCTATAATTAACTTAGTGTTCTTCTTTTATTGATAAAAGGAAGTCTTCTCCGAGGAGGTAAGTTGATTTTTTCTTCATAGATTTGTTTTCTTTCTTCTTCTTCTCTTTCTTCCTCTTCTTTTTTTTCTCTCTCTTTTTCTTTTCTTTCTTTCTTTTTTTTTTTAAAGACAATGTAATTTCCTTGTAATCCATTTTGTCTTTACTTTCTTCCCCGTTTTTTCTTCATCTCCATTTTTCGTAATCTGCCCCCCCCTCTTCCCCCACCTCATCTGGTACATTTCTAGTAACATGATTTGGTTATTCCATTACATCGTCAACCATTTCCAGGAGATTAAGGGCCCATTTCTTTGATCATATTGGCATCATCACCATCAGGAAGAGCCCTATCTGCCACCTAGCAGAACGTGAACTACCGATACGGGGATTAAACATTATGGACTTTTGATTATACATGCATGAGTCCCGTAAGATAATATGATCGATGAGCGCACCGTAGTTTATGGCATGGCAGGACACACGGAAAAACGTTCGCTTGTTAGTGTAACCTAGCCAGGGGACGTGATGCGTGAAATAACCGTAGAGCAATTAAATTTACAATTTATGCTGGTTAAAGGGTCGCTCAGGGGAGGTTCAGAGGACTTAAAGCTGCATGAGCTTTCAGCAACGAAGACCCATAAGCAGTGAGTGCAATATTGCAATTGCGGCACAGACATGGAGACAATCGTTATAAAAATATAATGTGATAGAGAAATGCATGGCCAAGGAACACGTCGTTATTAAAATCCATTATTTTTTACTTCTGTCCATAGCACGTCAACCTGCTGTATATAATAAAGACTAATATTTGCAGTTGTGACAGCAGTGTTTTATCTTTATAAAGCCGTAATGATCCTTTACTACGACGGAACTCAAGCGCCATGAAACCTGCCGATATTGAACACATTTATTACTCTTGGACATGACCTGTCGACCTGTTTGCAGATAATAAACACCAATATCTGCAATTTAGTCAGCAATGCTTGTCTCACTGCACCATCCTGCAACAGATAATAAAGACGGTTCTGTATAAATGAGACCGTGGAACTCTTATATCAACTCAACAGGAGATTTACAAGAGATAAGTTTATGTCAGTGACCTTAATAAGTTTTGATTCGTACTGTATTTTTTGCTTCCTGGGTTGGCTCAGCGGGGGCTCATTTATTTTCATCTGTGACTCAGTGAACGCATTGATTTGATCACTAAACGAAAGATGCACGTTATTTGTCTTCAAAGGAAAATCCATTTGATAAGATATACGCGCATACAACGGAATTCACCCACAGCACCATATTGATATAAACTGTATCTTGTGTGCCTGTAAAGTAACCCAAAAAAATTTTTTTTTTTTTTTTAAATCAAGAATTACAAATAAGATTCTATTGACTTACTTATGGAACCAAACACAATAAACGAAATTTTGGAAATAGATCTCCTATGTAGGGACACATAGGGACACATACTGCCCCCCCCCCCACACACACACATAAACACAAAAACACAATTCATCTATGACCTATCCAAATCTGATACGTTTATGTTGCTAATTGGAAGATGTCTCAGATTCAACTGAAAAAATCCCACGTTGACCTGAAGACACTGTCAATCACCAAGCCAGTTTCACAAATAGTACATACATGTATCTAGTATAGTGACATATGTCTATATAGTATTCAAATCTTTACTTGTGGTTCTATAAAGAAGCAGGCCTTTCTCCAGAGTCAAAGAAGAAATGAAGTAGCAAGAAATCAGAAGATCATGCGGCCGCGGATCGCGTGGGAACCAGAAGATAGTGTATGCCTACCTGTTCCCACGTGAGTACTCCAGGATCCTCACTCCTTGAGCCCTTGCCCGAGTGCTTGAAATTAGAGAAAGAAGGAAAAAAAAAGAGCAAAAAGTAATGGGGGCAAGAAAATAAATAACGACTAAAGTATTCCCCCTGCACTTCTTCAAAATGCCAAATTTATTGCTTTAAATGGTTAAAATAGGTCACACCTACTACTTCTGGCCTATATCACGGAAGAAATTAAAAAAGAGGGGGGGGGGGAAGAGGGGGTAAGGCATTTAAAAAAAAAAAAGGAAGTGTCCTAATCTGTGAATGTTTGGCTCTAACACAGGTGTGAAACATACTCTGGAGTATCAAGGGAGGAGTACGGGGGCAGCGAAGGAGGGGGGAGGGAAGGGTGGATGGGATAAGACAGGAGAGGTTCGAAGTAGATCAGTTAAGGTTTCAACTCGGACTTCTTTATGTAGGGTATGTTTATCTTGGTTGAGTACAATTTACGATAAATATTGCAATAACCAGCAGAGACGGCAGTACAGGATTAGATAGTTAAGATTTCAACTTAGACTTCTGTTAGTGGAATAAAACTATTAATACTGTCTCGTCGAATAGGGTTTGCAGTTTAAAGTGTAGAGGCCAAATAAAAGCTGACAATCACCGACTTCGGTCTATTCACACAAAAAGCATGATACACTTCAAAAGCATGATGTGCACAGGTACAATACACAGGTGCTCCTGTAAAACTTGAAAAACAGAAAACAGTTTCAAGTGCTAAGGCTGATAGAATGATTTGATTATTTATTTTTTTTTAAAGCATTTTTATTTAATAGGATAAGTGACATCTTAAAAGGAAATGCTTGGAGGGGAGGAGTATTATGCACTCAGAGAATCTGAAACAGAGAGAGAGAGAGAGAGAGAGAGAGAGAGAGAGAGAGAGAGAACGGGAGAGAGAGAGAGAGAGAGAACGGGAGAGAGAGGAGAGGGGGAAAGAAAGGGGGAGAGAGAGATAGAGAGATAGAGAGGTCACAGTGTCAGTGGTAGGAAAACTCCTCAGGTGGAGCGAGACAGGTGACAGAGGAAGAGTGAGTTCTTTCATCAGATGTTTCGGCCTTTAACTTCCTGACATCTTCTAGAACCCCGGCCACACCAGGGTCATGACTCCCGATGTCCGTCACCCACCCCAGGGGAAGCCAAGCCATTTACACCAGTCAGAGTGTATCAGATCAGCAATAATCTTACTGCCTAAGTGCTGGTGTACTTGGGGGAATCCCTTACCTGACTGGGCCTGGCCTTATTCCCTACTGTTCGGGAACATTCTACTGTACAATAGACAGATTGAAAGATCGTTTTCGCCAGACGAATTACTTCCCTTTGTAAGAAACTAAACGTATTGACCAAGCATAGAAAGAAGAAGAAGAAGAAGAAGAAGAAGATAAAAAAAAAAAAAGATCACTTCTGCATCTTTACTTGAAACATACGTTATCAAATATGTCTAAAAAAAAAATAATTTTTAAAAATGGTATGAAGGAACTTTTTTTTTTTTTTTTTGTTTCTCCTTTTTGTAATAATTTTATCCAATATTTTGGTGATCTATTTTTAGAATGACATGAACTAATGGGATTTTTTCTTTCCTTCTTCACAACTGCTTGCTCAAAACTTCTGGTGTCTGGCTAAGGGAGGTAATAGGACATAGCACAAAGATCTCCCATAATGCTGAGCGTGCTGTGTGGAAAGTTGCTTAAACCGAAGATCAACCTGAGCTACGTGTTATTTGTTACTGACAAATTTTAAAATCTGAGTCCCCCCTCCCCCTCTTCCACACAAATGCCGACTCACCCCCGGATTCTATCCAAGCCTTGATCACGTGATGCTACACTTTGGATTGGGCTGAATAGTTCATATTCGACTAAGCACAGATCTGGAAATCCCGGCCGGAATGTTTGTACCCCTTACTGAAAATAAACACCACGAAATCCCACAACACTAGTGTTGAACACAAAACTTCGGGAAAAACACGACGCCGGAAGTACGTCATACTTTTTCTTACGTCATAAAATCATTAACACTACTCAATGCTACTATTATTTGGAGGCCATCTAGATTCAATCGATCCTTTCCACGTTGGTGTTTACTTCCGTGTTTGGAGTGCGATTTTTTTTGTGGGCGGACGCGGAAGCGAAACGTCATAAAGTGATTTACTTCCCAATTTGAAATGTAAATAAAGGAATGTGGAGCGGACGCGGAAGCGAAACGTCATAAGTGAACGACCTATAGGCTCACAGTGAAGAGTTTGTTTGTTTGTGTTGGGGTTTAACAGCACATCAGCACGATCACGGCTATATTGTGCCTGACACGGTGAGTACATTTAACACGGTAATAATGGACAACATGTTTATGAGTTATAAAATATATCAAATTATGTATAAAAACGGGGCTATCAAAAATGTATAACAATGCCAAAAGATTGATGTTTGCAATTTTGCGGCGACCCGGGGGGGGGGGGGGATCGTCGCATTCCTGTCAAGGCGTTAATATTATCGT
>JBCAUA010053830.1:0-11542 GCA_038406235.1 Peronia verruculata
AGATAGATAGATAGATAGATAGATAGATAGATAGATAGATAGATAGATAGATAGATAGATAGATAGATAGATCGAACTGGGAAACGGGCAATAACCCATTAACGCATCCTCTGTCCATTCGTCATAACCGGGACACAGACACTGCTATTTTGGTTACAAAAAGGAACGATTAATCATGACGTTTTACAATCGAGTTTTGTACCAAGCACTCGTATGAGTCACTGGGGTACACTATACTCTAAAATTAGTACCAACCCCGTCTGGAGTCTGCAGACTACAAGACTACAAGATTGGAGATTACTCGCCTGAACTCACGGCATGCCGGAGGGTGGCCTGTCAGGTTCTGCGAGAACACGAGTGGTATCTCGCACCGATAAGCTGAAGATAATACACGCTGAAGCTGACCGGACAACGTCTTACTTTGGCAAAACGTCTTTTCATTACAGTACAAGTTTTCTTCATCTACTGAAATATAGCTT
Source organism: Peronia verruculata (assembly GCA_038406235.1). Taxonomy (NCBI): domain Eukaryota; kingdom Metazoa; phylum Mollusca; class Gastropoda; order Systellommatophora; family Onchidiidae; genus Peronia; species Peronia verruculata. Next base: position 480 of record JBCAUA010053830.1, read on the forward strand.
TCCATTTCATTGAAAGGCAATTAACTGCTTGATATTATAATTTATAAACTATAGTTTACTCGCTGTGTTTTAAACGATAAATCGTTAAAACAAACTCACTTTAATCTCCATAAGAATTTTTCAGGCTAAAGTGGTTTGATCAAAGGCCGTTAGAATACACAGACATGTTAGCCTCTGGGGTGAAAAGAGACGGACGTAGTGGCCAAGATTTATGGCGAACTCGTCAAGTCGTGAGATTCTACTGTTGAATGGTCTCTTTCATTTTATGACCAGATCTACGATTAGTTTTATAAAAGAAGACCACGAAGGCCTCATCTTGCAGACCACACAGACTTATTAAAGAGAAACTGATACTCAAGCAGACCATCAGAGTCCTAGCAGACCATGACAGTCTTACTTTGGTAGTCAATGAGTGTCACTACGTCAGCGCATGCAGATAATGACTGGTGACAATGCTAATGTCACATCATTACGGCTAAAACAAAACATGGGTGCTATGCGTACTTGTATGTCACACTGTTAATTTCAGATCTAATTTATAATATCTCCTCTGCTTGTCAGATCAATTTGTAACAATTTTCATCTTCATTGAGATTTATGGTCTGCAGTTCTACCGCGCTTGCAAATTACATTAAGCACTGAAAATGTTCCCGTCCCCCCAAGTTCCACCTCTTTATAAAATAATATAATAATAATAATGATAAAATAATTATCATAAATAAAACAAAATGAAATAAAATAAAATAAAATAAGTAAAATAAATAAATAAATAAATAAATAAATAGTAAATAAAAAACTGAGAGCGGTTTTCCATCTTTATGTGAATGTCAGTTATACAGTAAACTTTTCTTTTGTTTTAGCAGGTTATTTTGCGCAAAAGGGCGCCGTTTTGTCTTGTTGATGTTAGTGCTGTTAATACTTTGCAAACAAAGATTTCTTTGTTCTGTATCCGCGGACAATTTCTGTAAGTTCAAATCATTGGAAAGCAGCCACTGCGCTCCGATGTCCGTGCAAATAACAGTAAACTAATCAAAATTCCACTGACAAAACAAATAAAAAAATAAAGATCAAAACAAAAAACAAACAAACAAATCAAAACAAAACACATACAAACAAAACAAAACAACAAACAAACAAAAATAAAAGGAAAACAGAAAAACTCACCACGATGATGGGTAAGAGATAAAGCCGTCACTTTAAGAGCCACAACAACAAAACATGGGAAAGACAAGTCACACCTTTCTGACGTCAGACGTTATAGCACGGCCATAGTTATGACAAAGGAGATATGATTTGCTAGAATACTATTATCAATCCAGATCTATTTGTCTGTCTGCCTGCCTGTCTGTCGGTCCATCTGCCAATATGGCTATCTATCTGACTATCAGAATGCCTGTCCCTCCCTCTATCAATTCTTAAGATAAAATACACTTAACCAACTGTGCAATGAGATTAATCAGAAGTCCCTGTAATCCTTGTTGGCGATTGGATGATTGGGTGACATTTCTATTCGTAGAGGATCCAGCACTTCATTTGCCATAATCATTTGTGTTTCTTGTTGTTTTGTTTGCTTGTTGTTGGGGTTTAACGTGCACATCAGCAGGATCACAGCTAGACTGTCCCAAATATGGCAAGATACCTTTACAGGTTAGAAGAGAAGAAAGACAGCGGGGCAGAAGACAGGAGCAAAAAGGAAGCGAGAGAAGAGATGTCACTCCTGGAACATTGAGGATGACATTCCACGGGAGACACCCCACCAATGGCGGGCTTTCACCGCCTACAGGAGGGAGCAAGGAACCTCCTTATATACCACAGGCCTCTGCAACGTTTCTCTGATCTCGATAAACTGCGTCATTCTGCCATCCCCTTCTGTAACAGCAGCCAGTTTAATGTCTTCCTTACCATACAAGAACATGGTTATTATTATTAAAAGGCACTAAAACAAGAGTTAGGCCTACAACAACAACAATGAATAATAATAATTAAAAAAAAAAGATTACCAGTATCTATATGTTGACTCTTTAAAAAAAAAAAAAAAATTAAAGAAAAAAAAAAAAAAAAATCACAGATTTCGACCCAAATCTCCTGCTTGTGAATTTTTCCTGATAGTTTAGTTCTGATATTCATATAATTGTACACGTTAAAATAATGGAACTACACAGAACAAAACAACTTTTAGTTATTGTTTTTTTTTTTTCCTCTGGCGATTTCAATTTAGCGTACATTATTTTCTTCTCTTCTCTGATATTTTCAGTTTATCGTGTTTTCTTTTTTTTTTTCGGGAATGCATTCAATTTATTGCATCAGTTTGTTGTCGTTTTTTTTTTTTCTTTTCTGTTTTTAGTTCAGTGTAAGAGGTCGTAGCGAGGACAGAACAATAAACATTCCTGCTTGCACTGATATTTCTCCTCGGTCTAAAGGAGGTCAAAGTTTGGCGGCTCACTCAGGAAGAAACTGCCACAAGACTTTGTGTAAACTTAACACTCCGTGACCGTACAGAGTACGCTTTTATTTTAAACACAACTCACAGAAGGATGAGAAAAGCTGCACTACCGCGTCAAACGGAACAAAAACAAAACCGAAACATATTGCAATAACTACTGACGCATTGTGTATGACTGAAACAAAAACAACAACAACAAATAGATCTAGATTTATTCCGACCATGCGTCTATTTTTAGCAGGGGTACAAACATTCCAAACTATTCACAAATTTGACTCACTGTTCGGTTGATCCCGTTACGGTGTTACTTCGTTTTTCCCGAAGTTTTGCGTTCAACACTAGTGTTGTGGGATTGCGTGGTGTTTATTTTCAGTAGGGGGTACAAACGCTCCGCCGGAGACTTCCAGGTCTGTGCAAAGTCGAATATAATCCATTATGGTACCAAAGCAAGAAAATGTAACCAAGAAATAATTCTGCCCATCGCATGATAATTCCCACTGACTATGGAAGAAGAAGGCTGCAAAACAAAACAATACAAACGACTAACGATAAAGACACTTACCGGAAAAACTTAAAATAACCAAAACAGAGCATAACTAAGACCACATCAATGACTATAGGAGCATATTCATCAGGATATAGCATAACCACGAGAAGACCTAGCCATATTAACCACGCATGGCACCCTGAGCCTCATGGGCAGCGGGAGAAGAAACGAACAAACATTTAAAACAACAACAACAACAACAGCAGCAGAAAACTGCCTGTTCAAGACTTAATACAAAAACTAATCTGAACACTATATGGTAGGAAAAATATTCAATAATCTACAAAATGTGACATCAGAAAGAGAAAATGACATATTATGACATGAGAGAGCGCGAGAGACAGCGAGCGTGTAGGCGAGCGACGGAGGGAGAGAGAGAGAGGGAGAGAGAGAAGAGAAGCACTAGATCTAAATCTTGGCGAGCCAACCTTACTCTCACTGAAGGCCAGAACAGATAAACGATGAGTAAAGTGACAGAAACAAAAGAAAACAAGTCAGATAAAAAAATGAAAGCAGAAAACAAACAAACAAACAAACAAACAAACTATACCATGACCCGAAAAACCTCGTATCCGATTGTAAAACGATTAAAATATGTTACCGCACGTGGGAAAGCCATCGTAACACCTTCGCAGGCCAACTTGACATTTACTGGCAGTGAAATATACGAGCAAAAGAAAAGAGAAGAAAGCTGAACTAGAACACAAAACCCTGTACAAAACAAAACAAACGAAGGCAAACACAGAAACAACAGACTAGGCAGTTTATCGGTCTAATTATCAGTGTCAGAAGAAGGTCAAAGTATGGCAAAGCACGAGGAAACGGCAATATCTGTACGGTGCTTTGAAAAAAAAAAAAAAAAGGATGCCTGCTTCATCACTGTTTAACTATTATACACCTGCTCAGATACAACTTTTCGCAAAGTTCAAAGATAATCTATTCTATCCATTTAATCTCCAAAACTGCAGTTTGTTCACCATAACAATATATTGAAACAGAGATCGCAAGTATCTGGACGCGATTCCCGTAAAACATCGTTCTCAGGGAAAGAAAGACTGATTGACCTCACCGTGCGTACCCAGCACTCGCGATCTCGGTGAAAATGTAAGTAAAAAAAAAAAGGCTTAGTGGGAAAGGTGAGGAAGAACACAAAAACATAATTGATCAAGAAGGAACCCATCCCATCCCATTCCATTCCACCTTCAGCTACATCTCTTCTAAGAGAAATGAATTCCTCCGAACACATAATTTGTACCGTACTCTAACAAAGCTCTCATCTCCAACCCGTAAATCGCAAAGCCTATTTTTGTACATACCTAGTTCTGATGACAGCAGTGAGTGAGTAGCTACTAGATTTAAACTCAGTCTTGTCACAGTGATGGACTTTTTGTTGTTTGTTTGTTTGTTTCGCAACTGGGCTAGATCGCACTATTTGGCCGTTTTCACTGTTTGTAGCACACACAAGTTTTAATGCATTCTCAGGTTCCTCAGTGAATTACTTTGGTTTTTTTTTTTTTTTTCGCTATCATCTGTCTCTAACAAAACTTTCGCTTTACGCTAAAAAAAGCAGTAGAAATCCCGCTTGATCAAATCAGTATGAAGGGAAAAGTGGTTTCATTTTGGGTTGCGGCAAAGCCGTGGTTAAACGTGGAAGATTCGAGTAAGAAAATGACAAATGTTGTATGTCATAAGATACACAGCTCTTTAAGATGCCACTTCACCCCTCTGAAAGTAATAAAGCCATGTAACTGACAAAGTTATTTCAATCAAAAATAAATAAATAAATAAGTAAATAAATATTTTTTTACAAAAAATAAGTCATCACAAAATACATTTTTTTTTTCAAAAGTACCATTGTTACTTTCTGTTAGATACTGACAATTTCCCTCATACAGAAAAATCCCTTGTTCATAGTTCAATGTGTGCAGGAGAAAGGAGAGACCCTCGCAATATGTACGGGAAATCTACAAAATCACGCCAACGTATCACTGAACCATGAATCCATACTTTGTTAATTTTTACAACTTACAGAACTTTGATCAAGAGGAAGTAAAATTAACTTAATCCACTTGCAGTCATGACTTTAACTATAACGAAATAAAAACTCTTACACGAATTAATATAGAAAACCAACAGAAAATTAAAATATCTTTTTAGGATAAGAACAATAACTGCAACAGAAACCGAATTTCAAACATCCATTTTTTTCTCCACAAGAGCGTGAGAAAGAAAACAAGGAAATAAAAAGATTACGAGAGAATATCTGCCCTCGTTTTTCTCTCAATACACGTAGGCTAGGATGGCAAATGATCCTTTCAAAAAGTCTTAAGAGTTCTATTTTTAGTCAATGGGTGAAACAAAACATTTGAATGCTTAGAAAGGGGTTTAGTGAGATATGAGTTATAAGAGTAGTCCTGTTAGACGTGGAATATATTATTGACTAGTTTTGTAGGATGGCGAGTTGTCAAAAAGTTAAAAAAAAAAAAAAACGCTTCGCTGGAAATCTCAAAAGATAAAAGTTTAGCCAACAGTTCTAGACAATAACTATTCTCAAAGAATAGTTTTGAAAAATATATAAATCACCTTGCTTTATAACTGTCCATAAACTTAAACTGTCCATAAGTAGAACTTGGTTTAACTGTCCAAATGTAGAAAAAAGAGTTAACAGACAATTGGCCTGCAAGTTTTATTGCCGCCACGAACAGTAACAGTCAGTGAAAGGGATGAGCAGAGAGACAGACTATCGTAGGACAGAAGCTTACCTTCAGCAGAAAGATAAACGGAGAACTTTCGCTGATCCCAGAGTCTAAACACAATCCTTGGCCCGGCTTCTGTCCGCACATTCGCTCGTACTCACAAGTGATACTGAACAAACAAGCAGTGGTCTGAATGAGTGGTTCTACACGTGCATCTGAGGGCCGGCGCGAGGTAGCCGGTGAGCGGTAAACTGTCTGTCGCCACAGCGATCCTGGCTACGTTATATACCCCGCGCCAGCTTATTCACTCACTCACTCTCTCATCCGCAGATTCACGCACACTCATATTCACTCATTCACTCGGCTCACCTTCGACAACGGCTCGTGGTGCCCTCTCCTTCCCCCTCGCCTCCAATCGCTAGCCGATATCCACAGACGTGGCGACTTTTCCCCTTCTCAACGCTTCTCGTTCAGTTTCTCCTGTTTCGTTCCCAGTTGGCACATAATATCATGTTAATTATATCGAACTAAATTGTAACATGCGGAAGTTCCAGTATTTCTTTTACCTTCGTCAGAGTGTAATGTGCATGAACCCGGAAATTCACGTCTTTGTCTGAATTTGTGTTTAGCATTTTTTACTTACCTCAAACTCGAGCTAATTGCGCACTCTTTCTCGTGTTTCTCTCTAAATGTTCCGTATGTGACTGTATGTGTCTATGCGAGTGTATGGGTATGTAAGCGTGAGTGAATGCACCTGGATAATTAACACCATAATCCTCTAACTTTTATGACCTTCTGTCTTCATATCGACTTTCTCCTTCATTTTTCTATTCTTTTGCCAATCAACTTTTTCGTGGAATACTGTTTTCTGTTTAGATATCAAATGACAACGTCTGGATGTATACTGAATGATTAACTCTCCTCTCCCTTCGCTCTCTCTCTCTCTCTCCCCCCCCCCCCTTGTTTTCGGTGGCCATTTCTCTCTTAAAGGTCCGGCCACAGCGATACCATTGAATTGTGTTAGCAGTATCACTCATAATGATAAACCAATATTTCTTGTAATGAAAACGGTGGCCAATACGTCTGCAGTCTCTCGATGACAGTGTGAAAAGTATTGTGGGTTCGCACCCTTCCTTTTGTTCCCCCCCCCCCTTTTTTTTTTCTCAATAGCTCAATGGTACCTTGGCTTTTTGTGAACAGAAACGTGATGCCTACTCTATTATCATAAGGGCCAATATATTTTGCAAGATTCTGTGTGTAGCTTACGTACCTTAAAGAGCTCTTGGCAGTTAAAAAAAAAAAAAAATCGGATGTAGAATAGGAAGGGGACTCAGCTGTCCGGGTAAAAATTTCCAAACTCCAAATTTCTACCCACAAAATTTCTTCTCACCAAACTGTGAGGTACTCTAAGCCGAGATGATTTAAAAAGAAAGATAAATCTCACATCTCGACTAGAGTTACCATTAGCCGAAAACATAATATGGTCCAGCCGATTAGCAAACCACCAAATGGTAGGTGGCTGCTTGAGGAAAACGTATACAAAGTAAATCCGTCAGACTATTGCCATCGTTTGTATTGGGCACAGCTGGATTTAAAAAAAAACAAAAAACCTTAGACAATAAATCCCAAATTCATAAGAATATTTGGTTATTGATTTCACATAATACTATCAACATAGATTGCGATTGTACGCCAAAAACCAGCCAAAAGGGCGGTAGAGGAAGAGAGAGAGAGGGGGGGGGGGAGCAAATAGACAGACAAATAGACACCAGGACAGAGAACGCAACACCTTGTCTTCTGTCGGTATGGAAAATCATAATCAAACAGGCAGGCCAGTAATTAAACTAGGATGCAGAGGCCTTTTGTCAGTAATTGTGCAAGCTTCGGCAATTGCCTGGTTAGTGAGTTACTGCAATGATGGACGATAAGGCTTTCCCCGTCTTCCAGGTACTCAGCGACCCTAAACAATAATAACACTCATCCCACACAGTTCCTTCTATTCCACTCCCTCCCCTTCCCAGTGCAAACACACACCTGGGCACTAAAAGACAGGTACGTATGATGGAGAGAGAGAGATGGAAGCACTATGGGTTTGACCCGTCCCACGGCAACACATTTTACCTGTCAGGACAGAGGGACTTAATGTATATTCTGAGCCAGCAACAGGAAGCCAAAATAAACATCATTTTGTCTGCGCACATGCGTGAATCTGTGTCTACGTGAGTACGTCTCTATTTGCATATATGAGGACCAAAGGGAAGAGTTTTTATAGCACTCTTAATAACGGAAAACAAAACAATTAAACAAACAGAAAAAAAAAAACGAAAAAAAAAATAAAAAAATCCTTCCAATCCTTTTTGTGAGGAGCGACGGGCCCAAAAAATGAAAGATGCTTAAAATATATGAGTGCACCCACGTTGCTTTTCAAAACAGTATTCTTTGCCTGAAACAATCACAGAAAAACAAAAACTCAAACATTTCTATGAGAGGTGAATCTCGTGCTCCGGAAAAGCAAAACGACAGAAAACAATCCTCCTCCCCCACAGATACACACGCAGACAAATGCACACATGTACACAAATTAAATAAAAGAAACCACACAAACAAAACAAGTCAACAAATAGAAACAACAGAACAAGACAACCACAGGGAAAAATTGTGGCTACTGACAAAGACTGTGGGCTGGTGGTTAAAAAGAAATTGTCATAATAATGTACATATGCGAGGGGCTCAAGAAGGCAAACATAACGTCTTATTGCTGCCGAAAAAAACAACAAATTCTTAAAGTTAAACCTAAAGCGGCCATACACGCTCAGTTATTTTAACTCCTTATTACCTTCAGATGTATCGATATTGAATCCGGAGTCAACTGAACTGAACATTCAAACTCTCCACACGTTCAATTTGTCATCCTGTGCGAATCAGTTTTCACCCAATATTTATAAGCCACCATCGATCCAGTTGGGCAATATTCTTCTTCTTCTTCTTTTGCCCCCCCCCCCTTCTCTCTCTCTCTCTCCAATAAATAAAAATATATAAGGACTATTCAGATGTCCTTTTTTTTCAGATCTGGATCTACCTAACTCTAATAACTGTCTGATTATTATTAAGTCCCAGCTGTAGATCTGGAATATATTGTTCAACATACTGCGAATTGTGAACGTTAATGTAATTCTTCGAATGTTGCAAAATAAGAGTCAGAAGTTCTCTGACAAATTATCGCAGAATGTATGCCTTTGATACAGCATTTACGACAAACTGCAGAACAATAATGCAGGCTTGCGATAAGCTGCAAAATATGTTTTAATTCATGCAGCTTCTATAACAACAAGTTTATAATTATCATAGCATAATATGCAGTTTCGTAAAACATCTTAAAATTCAGCTTTTCGGACAATCTGTAAAATGTGAGAATTGAAGCAGCCTCTCCGACAAGTTGCAAAATAAAAGTTCCAGTACTGCTGCACCAAAGGGTTTGAAAAGCTGCGAAATGTGAAAATTAGTCCAGCTTTTCCATTTTTTCAATAAGGCACGAAATGCAATGAATGTCAATGCAGCATTACTGACTAGTTGCAAAAAAGTGTACATTGATTAAAAATAATAATAATAATAATAATAATAATAAATTAATAATTTTTGTGTGTTTGATGAACACCATCTTGTGGTATAAAAAAATATATTCAAATCATTCATACAGAATTTAGTACACATTCTCATAATATGAGAGTTCTTGTAGTTATCATGGCTGACCTGTCCCCAGTTCTATTTTTACAAACACGTGTTTTCATTCAAACAAATGATATAATATAGTAATTCTTCATCTTTTTTTTATATAAGATTTACGTATTTATACATTGACACTCAAATTCTTAATGCTGGACACACGCACGCAGTGGCTAAATGTCTGCTTTATATGATTGCGGTCTCCACAGATTTATGAATTTTAGTCTTTGTTATCTGGCAACTGCTGCAACTTTTAGTACAACTTTACGATTTCTTTTCTTTTATTATTATTGTTAGTTTTTTTTTTCACCTTCCTAAGGCAACTTTTGCTAATTTCCAGCACACCTTTTGAGCATTTTGTCACAACTTTCTGGGGGGCCAGGTCAGGGTACGGACACACGTGTGCCAAAGTCAAGCACAAACGTATTGTTTATTATTTTTTTCAAAATCTTGTTACTCTACAGTTGTGCGGCCTTACTGGTGAGTGTAGGGATAACTATAAATTGCTAATCTTTTTTTTTATTTTTATCAAATTGGGATGTGTACGCGTAATCCGCCCTAATTTGGACACGCTGATTCCAAATCTGTAATTTTTAATTTCAATTTTTTAATTTTTTAAAAATATTTTTTTATTTGAGCTGTGATTTACATGATAAATTCACTGTATTAACTCTCCGCCTGAAGTCCACTTCAAAGGAAGCAGACAACATCTGGTCGTGCTCAGCCTTGGCCTGCAGAACTGCGCAAAAAATATCAGGCGTTGCCTGATTTGCTCAGTTCAGAATTTTGGAACGATTAAGTTGGCCTAATTTCCCCCTCCACGCACCGTACGAACTATGCAAACCCAGGCTGTTCAGTTAGAGCGGAGCAAAAACTGAGTGTGTATGGTCGACGTAAGATCATGGCCGACAACACTGATTTTTGAATTTATAAAGTTCCCTTGGATTTTGAAATCGGTATGAATGAATTGTTGTTTTCTGAGCTTGCTATAGGACAGGAGATGGTGTGGACCTGGTATCTCAAGGTCGTAAGTCCCGTCCAAATAACTGGCCTTAGGTCACGTTTTCAGGCTGCAATTACGGGGAAGGAATGGGTGAAAGGGGTTCAAACAAAACAACATTGAGATGCAACACAATGAAACCAGGAGCAAGTCAAATTTTGAGTATACGAAGTTATTGATAACACTTGTGAAGATTATTCTTTTCCATTTCGTTGAGTGAAAAATATGTTCTGTCGTAAATGGAAGTCAAAGCAGTGGCAATTAAAGACAGTGGGGGAGACCTGTTGCTGCAGCTGAATATAGTGAGAAAATGGCCGATTGCTTTTGTTAATCCTTACTAAGCCAATACATTACAATTTTTGGTCGTTTACTCAATCTATTTCAAGAAATTTAAACCAAATATGAACTTTTAGATTGATATAGAAAGGTTCTGTAAAAAAAAAAAAAAACGTTAAAAACTCATTCCCTTCTGATAACACATGATTTCTCCGGTCATCTCAGTTTGACGAGCGTCTGATTTCATCGTTTTGCGCCTCTATTTGTGCAGTAATAGCGATAGTTTTTAAATAAGCGCCATACACGGCTGCTTAAACAGCGCTCTAGCCGGCAACTTAGTTCATCCCACCCGCCAACCGCAAAGGGTCATAAATCACC
>JBCAUA010053852.1:0-11542 GCA_038406235.1 Peronia verruculata
TCTATCTATCTATCTATCTATCTATCTATCTATCTATCTATCTATCTATCTATCTATATCTATCTATCTATCTGTCTGTCTGTCTGTCTGTCTGTCTGTCTGTCTCCTACCTACCTACCTACCTACCTACCTACCTACCTATCTATCTATCTATCTATCTATCTATCTATCTGTTTGTCTGTCTGTCTGTCTGTCTGTCTGTATATGTACTGTTCTACCTGTCTACCTACCTACCCATCTATCTACCTACCTACCTATCTACCTACTAGCCTATCTACCAACCAGTCTGTCTGTCTATCAGTTCATCTTTTTTCTCTTTGTCCATCTGTTTGTCTCTCTATTGGCCTATCTATCTAATCTATCATTTCTTCTCTCTCTCTCTCGCTCTCTCTCTCTCTCTTTCTCTTTCTGTCTTCTGAGGGCATGATTACTGAAAATAAATATGTTTGTATTTTCTCTACCACAGGGAGAGATAATGAAATGTGCTCATTTGCTTCCAAGAAAACGAAACGGAGACACAGAAACGGGTGTTCTCAATTTATGTTCGTTAGGTTGTTTTGAATTATCGTCTTCTGTTGACATTACCATCATCTATGTAGGACTTTCCTTCATCTTCTCTCCCTTCCATTAATGTTTATATTTGTTTCTCTTTTCATTTTATCCCGAGGTAAAGAAAGAGAGTTGCAAAAAAAAAAGAGAGAGAAAAAAAGTTGTCTGCGTTTATTCTCTGTTTCTGAAGTCAGGATTTTCTTAATGTTTGGGAAACGTCCGTGCTACTTTGATCTATTAAGTCTGAAGATTATTAAATGAGATACCGATTTTATTGAATTAGCATTGACTTTTCTCCGTTATCATAGTTTATGGAATAGGTTTTCTTTTGCAATCTCCTCTTTTGCTAATGCAATTTTCCTTTTCCTTTCTCTGCAGCGATAAAGAGCACGATCTTGTTAGACATTTTACATATGTAGCTGACGTTTTCTTATCTATACGTCAGTCGACATGACCAGCTTACGTACATTTATCTAAAAGACCGACTGTGCGGGCAATTAGTGATCAGGCATTCAGACAAACAGAGAGACAGATGGCATTATAAACAATCGGAGATATACAGATAAACATGAAAATGGCAGGTGGATGGATGGATGGATGGATGGATGGATGGATAGATGGATGGATGGATGGATGAATGAATGTATGGATGGATGATAGATGGGTGGATGGATGGATGGATGGATGGATGGATGGATGGATGGATGGATGCACGGATGGACAGACCCACGGATGGACGGACGAATGGACTGACAGATGGACGGACCGACGAACGAACTTTCAGATAGGCAGATTTGGTGAAGATAGGAAGGAGAACAACAATCTGAACTAAAAGAGACAAAGAGAGAGAGAGAGACAGACAGACAGACCGAAACAAGCTGCACAGGAGAAATCTGAACAGCTGGTTTTGATGTAGCCTCTGTTTTATTTCATCTTTGTCTGTTGTTTTGCTGTCTTGAATTTCGTTATCTGAGATTCGTTCAAGCATTCACGTGAGCGAAAAATTAGAAGAGAGGAAAAGAAATAAAGAAGAAAAAAAAAAAAGAAAGAGAATATATTCAAAGAAAAAAAAAAAGATTTTAAAAAAATTGTGATGAACGAGGCTCTATCGATCTGTTTGGAATTAAAGATGATGAGGGAGAATGGAATATGTGAGATGAATAATGTGGAAAGATAGCGTATGCGGGGAGGGGGGGGGGTGGGTAACAGGAGATAGACTGGTCAAGATGTCTATAGGAACATGGAACTGTAGAAAAATGAATCAAAGCAAAACAATCTGAAACACACTGAGGGTCAAGTTATGGGATTTGCCATAACAGGGATGATGGCCAGGCACCAAAGACAGAGCCTGGACATATTATGGTTTTAAAGCAAGGATAAAAGAGAGAGAAATGTTTTTTTAAGGATGGATGAAAGAATAAATGTGAAGTCCGGGCACATTTAAAGTAGTGGGAAGTGAAATTTAAAAGAGCGAGAACTGGAGTTTGAGCCAAAGACTAAAAAAGTTAGAGTGAAAATGAAAGAGAGAACAAACGAGATCAATAACCCTGGGAGGCGCGTAGCAGCTTTTAAAACAAAATGATAGTATGCTAGAGTAAGGCACAGCTGAATTTTCATAACTTCATTATGAGATCAGTCATTCTGACTGAATATTAGACTACCTTATAAAGTCTATGTTTTGACATTGTAAGCTTTAATAATGTTTCAAATGTTAAAGTGTTTTGTTTTTTTTTAACCATTCCTAACCCTCTATCAAATATGTTACACTGGATTGTAAATGATATGGATATGGTGGATATGGAGTTGATATACGAGGTGCACATGGAGATTAAAGAAAGGACAAAAGAGGTAGAAGTAGAGTTTATGTATATATTGTTTTATTTAATGGTTTTGTGTAGAACAAGAATTGTCATCAGTCTCATTTCACAGCACATTAGTTAGAATGAACGTAGAGCTGTTTTGCTGCCGATTTGTTAGTCAAGTAGCATTCTTAAAGTTCCGTAAAAGATCTCAATTTTTATTAATTTAAATAGTTGGAATAATCCCCAAGGAAATTATGCTTCGGTTCAGAAAAGGTGTGCAAAGTATGATTTAATACTATGTTTCCAGTTCACAGATCTCTATATATAATGAGTTTAAATGTGCCATTCAAATTCTGATTGAACTGTGGATACCTTTTTAGTTTAGATGTGTTGAAGGCATACAACGGGACAGAAAATAAGACTATGATTGAGTGCGAGATGAATAGGCAGACAGATACTAACAGAAAAACAAAAACAAAAAAAAATAAAATCAGATAGGCAGACATGCAGATAGACAAACAGATGGATAGAATTAGAAAGATACAAAGACAGACAGAGGCATCAGAAAAGTGGTTATTTAGATAGGCAAACAGAAGAAATCTAGACAGACAGAGAGATAGAACCATAGATAAAACTACCGAGTCTTGCTTTTATCAATGACTGGACTTCAAGCACACAAAGCCCATCATATGGACCTCCTTGCTTAAATTCCGTAAGATCTCATTCTGTCGACCACTCTGTCACAGACATGCCCCGCCTCTGTACTGCCTGGTTCAGTTGGCTTGTGCCAGCAATATGAATGGAACAGCATCGCCTTTGAATGGGTGGGGCGGTTTGGAAATAAATTTGTTCAGAATCAAGAGCGGGATCAGTTTAGCTGTAAACCGTTTCCCCACTTCATTACGGCGGCCAGATTGAATGGCGTTTTCATTAGCAAACAGAGATTGTCGAGGACGTTTTTTTTTTTTTTTTCTATTTTCCCCCCCAAAAGTGCCTGGAATGGAGAGCTAAATAGAGAGTAAATATAAAAAGCCAAAAATACGAATATGTAGCATCTTCTCTCTGTTCTATGTTTTCTTTACAATGACCTTTTTCTTTCTTCTTCATTCTCTTCTCTGACTTCGTCTTTCTCCATGTTTAGCAATTTGTTACTTTCCTCTCATGTGTTTAGTTTTATTATTATTATTATTATTATTTTCCTTTTCTGTTTCTGATAGAATGTGGAACTGAAAATGTGAAAAAGAAAAAGTATGAGCCTCGATATTGCCTTGTGAAAACGAAATTGATGGACAAACAGACAGAGAAACAAGTCGATATGCAAATTAAATGGGGGAATGCATGGATGGAGGAGCAAACAAACAGTAACACAATAATAGGATTGTAGAGTAACGCCCATCTATGCAGACAAATGGAAAAGTTAAAAAGCTGATGACGAGAACAATAACTTCCATCCTTTAGCTCGCGACATAAGCTAAAGGAAATAGATGTGTTTCAAACATGATACTAACAGTAGCTATTCTGTAACGATAACTGCTCGCAGGCAGCCTCGACAGGCTTTAGAACATAGTAATCCAGAAGACGGAAGGTAGATGGAGTTGAAAAAAGAATGGCAAAAAGAACTGAAGGCTGGAAAGGAAGATAGAGAAGCTGAAAGGGAGACTTCACATTGATATGATCTCAGACATTCTAAACAGAAAACAACGGACTGACAGGCTGGAGAGACATTAGAACAGATTTCCACTAGGGAAGATCGTTTGGGCTGGAAATAGAGAGAGAGAGAGGGAAAGAGAAAGGAGGGGGACAGAGGTGGGGGAGGTTAGAAACTGTAGGAAAGGAAGATGGAGAAGCCGAACGGCAAAAAAAAAAAAATCACATTGAAATGATCTCCGACGACGAGACGACATCAAGAACTCATAAAGTGAATGGTCCAAGTCCCGGTCGGAGACTGCGAGAGTACCCAGAGTGGAGGGAGGGAAGTGGTGGAGACCAGCGCCAAATTACAAGTCCCATGGCCCTCGGGGGAGACTGGGCCTTATTGGATGGGCTTGGTCACAGGGAAAATAGGGAGCAGTGGAATGTGAAAGCGAGAAAATTTGCCGAAATCTACTCTGAATCACTGGTCCGGTAGTTAATACTGCTCACGCATGCGCGAGATTCCGGCGCTCGCTAGTGCTGCCCTCTATTATAAAAGGAGGTTCACTCCATTCGTCCGTTTTGCCCCCTCATTTCTCGTTCTCTCCCTCCCCACCCCAAACCCCACCTCCCATCCTCCTTCCCTATCTTTTTTTTTTTTTTTGTACAGGCGCACGCGACTTTGTCATTTCTCGTGCCTGTGGCCTGTGGCGTCCTCTGATTGGCTAATTTTTTTAGGGAATCAGAACGCAGATGAAAATTTACACCGTTAATCGCGTTCTTTCCTTCTCCTCTTTCAGGGCGAAATGAAATGTTCTTCAATGAGGGATTTGTTTTGCTCAACAAAACATGCAAGGCTGTTTCACTTATGCTTTCCGTGATGGGGGTAAAATTCTTCTTGGCTGTTGAAACCGGTCGCTCATGAGCAAAGAGACACTTGAAGAAGACCTCACGTTGGAAGCGATGATACAACCTTTCATGCTGCGAGAAATTTGTTTCTGTAAGAGGCATCAAATACGGTGTAAAATTACCAGGTAGATGGAATTAGGCGTTGATTTAAATCCATCTCTTTGCATACAAAGAGATTTGTATCTCGCCTTGTGTTGAAGCCACATACCAAGCATTTCTTATCATTATAACGTTTCTCCGACACATGAGGTTTCTTACAGTACCTGCGAATATATAGCAAATGACAGAGATCTGGCTTGTAAAAGCTCATGTTATACCAGAAATTTCCAGTCATAAAAAGTGATTTGATGCTTAGGCCTAAGACTATTTGGTAGATAACATGTTGAATTTGTCGTTTACATCTTTATATTATATTATTCCGTCGCTCAAATGTTCAGATTTATGTAAAAAAAATTTTCACCCTTTTCCTTGCAGATCATTTTGGATGTGTATAATAGCATCATTCCTCCTTCTCACATCCCACACTGTCTTTCTCTCCACCTATTTCTCATGTTTCTGTCTTGTCTCTCTTCCCGGTTTTAGTTTCTCGTTCTCAAGTAATTGAGCATTCATATCTCCGTTTGTCTGTATGTGGGGTCAGTCTGTCTGTGTGGTCAGTCTGTGTGGTCAGTCTGTCTGTGCGGGCTGCCTGTCTCTCTGTCTGTGTGGGCTGTCTGTCTCTCTGTCTGTCTGTGTGGGCTGTCTGTCTCTCTGTCTGTCTGTGTGGGCTGTCTGTCTCTCTGTCTGTGTGTGTGTTCTGGTGGTCAGTGTATTTGTTTGTGTCAGCTATAGTGTTTGTAGTGTGATCTGTTTGTCTGAGTGCTGAGTCGGTGTGCTGTCTGTCTGTGAAATACATTTGTCTAAATGGTCCGTCTGTTTGTGTGCTCTATCAGTCAGTGTGCTCTGTTTGCTTGTGCGCATATATATATGCCCATGATGAAAATATGGAGTAGGTAGTAGGATTGCCAAAGGAGAGAATGAAATTAATTTTAAGAGTTACTAGCTATTTTTGAAAAAAAAAAAACAACTTCAAACCAAGGCACATTCTTACTTTTACTCACATACCTCTGAGGGTTTATTTTTCTAGTACCCCACTGAATGAGCCGTGTCATGCCAAATGTAAACATTTCATCTTCAAAAGTACAAAGTAACAGCATATTTGTATATAAATACTCAATTGTGAATTGCAAAAATATACTGGTTCGGCGGTTCGACGTGTGCATACAAGTTTACAAGGTTTTAAATAGGCTTTTGAATAGAAGAAATGACATGTTTACTTCTTGTCCTTGTAAAGCTTCATATTTTCAATTATATACCTTCCCTCCTGCGGAGATTCGGGGTATAAAAGTAGGTTCTTTGCTCCCACCTGGAGGTGGTGAAAGCCGGCCATCAGTGGGATGTCTCCCATGGCATGCCATCCCCGACGTTCCAGGGATGACATCATTCTCTTCTCTCTCTCCTTTCACTTATCTTCTGCTCCGCTCTCTGTTCTCTCCTTTTCTTGATATGTTTACATAACTCTGGCACAATATAGCCGTGATCGTACTGATGTCCCGTTAAAAACTAATTCAAACAATCAAACAAACAAATAAGTCATTAAACTGAGCATTTCTTGACACTGAACCTTCTATTTTCGTAGTTGATAACATGATTGTCTGAAATCGACAATATTATTATATTTCTGCTGGACAAAAATGTGTCTCATGGTCTGGAGATTGGAAAATGTAGATAATTATAAACTTCATTTTAAAAGCTGAGGATTAGACAACCTCATGAATTTTAATAAGTGAAGATCTGAACATACAGAATCCCATGTGCTATCTTGTAATGACATAACGATCACTGCATTACTGACAAGGAGAATGATAGGTGTTAGGGCACTCTGCAATCGGTCCTTGGGCTTTTCATTAATTTATTCAGCAATTGGCCCTCAAAGTATCATGCTCATCAAAGAACCAAAGACCGGGGGGAAACCCTCTCAATTAAGAAGAAGATTTAAAAACCCATTAACGACCAGCAAGGCCCATAATTCAGAGGCAAGAAACTTTCTCTGGGAAGACGAGGAAAACAAAGACGGGAAGAAAAGGGGGAATATGGACAGGAGTGAAATCCACGCCCTCCCTTGTTGTAATCATGTCGCAAAACAGTTACAAGACAATGTCTGTTTGGCTCGCAGGCCAAATCTGGGCACCAAATCAGGGGAGAGCAGAAGATAAAAGAGTGCAAGACGACGGGAGAACAGAAAAGAAAGAAAGAAAGAAGAAGAAATCACATTATTGCCAGATTTGGCTGTTTCGGCTGTTAGCTTGAGGGTGCTACAACTCTATTATTGGTTTTGCTCAAGTTTATTTTGTTGTTCGTTCGTTAACGTTTGACTCCATCCCATCGCCCTGCGGCCAACGGCTGCGTCCTGGCGACAGAATGCCATAATTTAGAGCCCTTGAGCGAGGGCGAATTACTCTTGATTCATATTGACATTCGGCCAAGAGCGGAGTTTTACTCCGAGGGTGCAGTCAGGAGAACAAGAAGGGGCAAGGGACAGGGAGGGGCTTGTGAGCAAGCTGCTCTGATGGAAGTCTTTAGGTCATAAGCTTTGCTTCTGGGTTCTGGCGCTCTTTCTGCCTATCTGTCTGTTTGCCTGCCTGCCCCCCCCCCCTCTCTCTCTCTTTCTAAACATTGTTTTTATCATCTCTCTCTCTCTCTCTCTCTCTCTGTGTCTGTGTCTGTGTCTCTGTCTCTCTCTCTCTCTGTCTCTCTCTCTCTCTCTCTCTCTCCTGCAGTTTCTATTTTTAATTCGTCTCTTTCATTCCTCTGTCTCATACCTGTGAGTTCCCAATGTCTCTTAGTCCTCTTTGTCTCTTTGCCTTCTGTCTCTCTATTCTCTCTGTCTGTCTGTCTCTCTCTCTCTCTCTCTCTCTCTCTCTCTCTCTCAGTCTCTTTGTAGATCTTTTGTTGCTGGTTTGCTGGTTTGCAGGTTTGCACTTCTGATTTGCCCATTCGTTTCTCCGCTCCAAAGACCTCAGTCTATCGAATTCTCTGTAGTGGAAGTTGGTCATATTGTTCTCCACAATAGGTGATCATTCTCATTTACATTTCTGTTCTATTGCTCACATTGTTCTCCATCTTCGATTTTCTGAACTCAGTTATACATGGACAGTCTGAAATCGATCAATGACTTACTTTAATATAAATGTATTAAAATATGTCACTGATCGACATAATATGTTAATAATATATATTATATATTCATACATTCTTGAAATAAGTTAATAACTTTGAGTAATTAATTATAAATGTATGAGAATCATTTATAACGCTTCCTAGGAAAGATAGTTTTCAAATAGTACATTACTGTTAAATATTTGCCTAACTTAAAATACTTACGGTACTGAATTCATTATTCTTTAATTTCGTTGCGGTTCAGTTATGTCTAAACTGTGAACTGAATTACACCTTGAAACACATTATTTTTAAACTCACTGGCTTACAGTTTTCAGACTTTGCATTCTAATTTTACTACCCTAAGTGTTTGAAGAATTTATCCTTAAAGTCAGATATAATTTATATTGTCTTATTTCCTCATCAACTTCGATATTTAAAGCTCTCCAGTTTGCGTTAATGTTCACAGATTCATCTAATAGAGCCCAGATCTAGTTATCTACATTGTATGTTGCTCAGTGGACCGGTTATAAATAATTCGAAATGTTGTAAATTGCCTACGATCAGTGTGTTTATATTCTACCATTTCTGCCGGCTAAACAGCACACACAGGTAGGTCGTCAGCAGATGTTGAAAATCTGTGTTTACGTGTGGAGAAACGCTTATCTCCCACTCGTGATCGCGGCATTGATCGGAATCAGGGGAGTTAATTTGACATCCAATACGCTTGTTGCTTTTGTCCCCTTAGCCATTTACGATGTGGGAGAGACCAGTGTCATTTTGTAAGCCGCATTCCCTCCTTCCGTGTCCCGTTGACACAAAACAATAAAATACAAGAATGCGAATCGTGCAGTTAAGTTTTTTACGTCAGATATAGAGAAAGATCCCAGAAGTACCAATAGAAGACCATAATATTTTCATTTGTCCACTTCGAAATACGATATCATCTCCCCTTTGTCATACAGTCTTTCAAAAAAGAAAAATCACTACTTCGTCTGTGGGCTATATTTGTTTCTAGGATCATAATACGGACTGAGAGAGAGAGAGAGAAGGAGAGAGGGAGAGAGAGAGAGAGAGAGGGGAGGGGAAGGGGAGGGAGAGAAAGGATTTCTAGACGTTCATGATGAATGGCGATGATCTGGGCAAGGGCGTGGCCCAATTTCTTCTTTCTTTAGTACTGTAATCATTGTGGTGCACGGTACCTGCACGCCTAACGTATTTTAAATGAGGGAGATGACGGGATGAATAATAGGATGTGGGTGGTGGGTTGAAAGAAAGAGAGCACATGTCATTTTAGAATCCCAGAAAAAAAATGGCTAGAAAGGGAAAACTGTCTGATCTTTGATCTTTTGGCTCTTAAAAAGAGGGGTGTGGAGGGGGGGGGGACTACATTTATTTAGCATTGCAAGTGGTTAGTATTTGGCCCGTAAGCTGTTCACCAAAGAAAAACTATTCTTAATCGATATTTAGTCTTACAAATCAGCTCTTCCGTTAAGTAACTTTTGTCTTACTCAAATTTTATTTCATATTTGTCAAGCTAATAGCAGAACTTAAACAATTCCAGCTATTTATAAGCCGAATACTTAATAACATACAACTTTAGTCGTATTTTAGATCTTAGAAGTCGCACTGTTGTTGGCCTGGCTCTGCAAAGGTTAAGATTTCTATCATTACCACACTGGACTGTGTTCAATATTCAGGTCTTTTTACAGTAACCATTACGTACTGAGCATTTCAATACCAGTGGCCTCCGCAGAGATTCTGCGAAGTGGTGTGGAACAATAAATAACCTTTACACGTCTTTGTTAAATTTAATGTGGAACGCTTCAGTCTGAAATTTTAAGCTTTCAGTGTGCCCTGTTTTCTGAGTATGCTCCTTCTTTGACAGAAAAATCCATTTGAAACATTTGGTCATATTCTGTGAAAAGAGAAACTAATGTCCTTTGTGGTGTTGAGCACAACCATCTATCTGGGCCAAGAGTTTTAGGCTTGAATGTCACAGAACAAAGCCTGTGAGATTTGGTATCTTCACATAGCTGAGATCAGATTTCACAATATTCAAATCCCAAAAGAAATATATATTTTAAGTATGTTGTTCGCCGGGATCATCCAAGTAGGTCGGCAGTTCTTTCTATTTACATTTCGTTCAGTGATTCATTGTGAAGCCATGACTATTTGTGAATAAACACTGTTTGAATACAACAGCTCTGATTCTAGTCCTTGGCTTTTCACAAGCATCTTTTTCACATAGACCGGTAAGTAGTTAAAAATGTTCTTCGAATGGGTTTGCCTCAACCCACAGATTGTTGTTCTTCTGTGTTCAGCTTTAATAGTCAGGTACTTTAGTATTTCCTCGTCGGGGTTCCACATTATTTACTTGTACAATGCGAATGGGCGCTTTTTCTACAACGTGAGAAATTTGACTGCCATTGCGTGGATTGATAAACCATACAATGGCATAATTCAAAAAGATGAGACCTCAAAATGATAGGCGAGACCTCAAAATGATAGGCAGCCCCGCCCACTTATCTCGGATTCATCTTAAGAGTAGTTGTAAAGGTGGAGAAAAATGGGTCCATTCCTCAATGGTTCTGTCTCAATGGAGTACTGGCATATACAGGTGTCTGGGGAAATGGTTTTATGAAGTTATTTCAAGATGGATTTTATAAAGCAAGTACAGAATGCAATAGAACCACCAATGGAGTGTGCTTATAGTCTCTAGCGCTAATGTAAGACAATTTAAAGTCGCTGAGTTGGTGAAATAAATAGCATAAACACAGTGACAGTGTCGCAGGAAACTTCAAAATGAAACAACAATATAAGAGTTTTTTCTAAATATTTAATAAAAACTAAGAAATGTTGAGAATAATAGATTTGTTCCGACCAAGCCAGCGGCTGGAAATTCCTGTCTTAGTTTAATAGGGAGGTACAAACACTCCAAACCGTTCACTATCATTGATGTAGGAAAACACATAAAAATGCACCGGACCGGTGATAATAATTGTTCTCAGATCTCAAGGTAGAGCGGTAACAAATTTCAGTGAATTTTATATTTTTAGCAAGGGCACAAACACTCAGGGCTAGGATTTCCAGATTTTCGCTTAATCGAATATGAACTATTTCAGTATAGGTTCTTTAGCATTTTCTTCTCTTTTATTAACGATATTATGTTGCTTGATTTTCAGTACTGAATCTGCTGAGTTTGTTCTGGGGAAAATAAATAAATAGCACAAGGATTAAAGACCAGTAGAAACGCAGGGGAAAGAATGAGAAATGTTATCTATGAATGGTCATTATCCTGTTCCTGGTATTTTAATGAGGATTCAAAATACCGTGCCAAAGGAAAAAAAAAAAAGTTCCTGTGTAAATGAGAACCACGTTTTGTTGTTGTTCAATATTATTATTAATGTTTGTACTGCAGTGCAATGAAAAAAAAAAAAGAAAATTTTTGC
>JBCAUA010053863.1:0-25529 GCA_038406235.1 Peronia verruculata
GTTGTTGTTGTTGTTGTTGTTGTTGTTGTTGTTGTTGTTGTTGTTGTTGTTGTTGTTGTTGTTGTTGTTGAAAAGAAATTTTTAAATAATCCAAACTTGGTCATACCCAAACCCCACCGAGCCAACGGGAGTTAAATACAAAGTAGGCAAAATAGTCTTAGTGATTGATCCATGTACAACTGCAGTCTCTGACACTAAAAGAAGAAAGACGAACACACACACGGACACACACATACATACAGATATGTACATACTCAAGAACATTACAGAAAGGCATCTTTACAATCCTTGATAAAGCTAAGAGTACAGTTATTATTGGCGGAGAGACGTGTTGTTATGTCGACTGGCTGGCTGTCGAAGACGGTAGAATTAACATGTCGGATTACTGAAACGTGAAGTAAAATTTAATCCCGAAAACACGCCTCAGACTGATGACATTTTAAAGCTACCTAAGGTAGTTTGTCTTATTTTGTATATCTTTTATTTATGCATCCATTGAATTGGCACAATTATATAGTTTCATGTTTGCCACCTAGAGATAATACAGAAAACAGGCATTTGCGTTTCATATAACAAATCTACCATTTGTCTTTCTGTAAATCTGCGGCTGGTTCAGAACAGCATTTTTACAGAGAGGCAAAGATTTATTGTGCGTGGACAGTTTCCATTCCGGTGTATTTCAAGGACGATACCATTGCTTATCTCAGCCTTCAGGTCTATCCCGATATACAAAACAGCTGTCGGGGTGGGCACAACTTTGTGCCTGAGGTTCTTCATCTCTCAACATTGCTGGTTTCAGTCAGTAGTGAACATACTTCAGGCAGAGTAACTTTAATGCTCACGAGGTGAACTATAGAGGCTATGGCTAACATTGCAGAAGTCCACCCTTGGGAAGAAGTCCTAGTATTTTGAGTAAAGCCTTTTTTCAGCGTTTTGTGGTGGCGAATCTCTCAACTGGAAAGGAGTTCTTGTCATCTCTTCGTAACTACATGTCATTGACCTCTTTTAATTAGCTCTCCAATACCGGAAGGGTGTTAGAGTTACCTTACCAAACTTTACTTCCGGTTAATCAAAACGGGTCAACCTACTTTGAAGTTTGCTTAATCATCATGCCTGATGATATCACTTCACTTAACATGGTTTCTTGGGTTGTTTTTATGCTTAGAAAAGAATGCTAGCGGTAACAGTGGCATTGCTGAGCGCTGGTGAGGCATAACAAAAAATCACTGTTTTTGATACCCAAATGTATACGTCATGTATTGTGTATCACAGAAAAGTTCAGTACTCTGGAATCATGAGTTGTGTGTATGCATAGTAGCTAAGAATGATGGTACAATGAGATATGTGTCTTGTTTCAACTTGCCTTACTGCGTATGGTAGAACCGGGACTTTCCGTCTTGTGGCTACATTTCTCTTGTTCCAGTTGTCTTAGAGGTGTTTTATCAAGCATAATCGCAAATGTGGTGTCATAATCATGATAATATTAAGAGGGGTGAAAGTGATTGATTGTCCCGATGAGGAACCAAGCGGTCTGAACATTTCATCAGTAATATCATTTTTACTCAGTATTTTAACATAATATGAGGTTCTACATTTTTTTTTTCAGCGTATTGACTTAGTTTACCAGTAGACAACCCGTCTTAAATTTTAAAACTATAAAATAATATTGAGGATGGTGATGATGATGATGATCAAAGTGACAGTTTTTTTTTTTTTTTTAATTTCATTCAGTATCTAAAAATGTATGATAAATGTCATGCAGCCAGGTTTGATCACATTACTAGAGTACTTTCAGTTTCCTGCTTCTCTTAGTCTTCAAACTGTTTAAATTCTGTGAATGAAATACATCAATTTGTTTGAAGAAGCACCAGTAATGAAAGCGCTATACAACAGCGATTGCCCTTAAGACTCTAACTCTGTTCCATCAGTCAGGGGGGAAAAAAACGTATTATTCGTTGTTCACATTAGCTAGAAAGTTCTTATATCTCAATAATTGATTGTTATTTGAAAGATGTTGAATGAAATAGAGATATGGACATGAGAAGGAGGGAGGGGAAAAGGGGGGGGGGAGGGAAGTAAAGAAGAGAGAGAGGAGAAG
Source organism: Peronia verruculata (assembly GCA_038406235.1). Lineage (NCBI taxonomy): Eukaryota > Metazoa > Mollusca > Gastropoda > Systellommatophora > Onchidiidae > Peronia > Peronia verruculata. The sequence goes on from JBCAUA010053863.1 coordinate 2,099, forward strand.
AGGAAGACTCTTGTTTAGCTAACATTGTGTGACTGAATTGAATTTTTGTCAGTATTTATTAGTGTATGGGTTTTTGCTGGGAAGAATTAATTTTTGTTGGAATAGGATTTTTAAATCTGAAGTAGTCAAGTATTGCGCTTTATTTTGCTTTTGGTTATTCTTTGTCAAGAAGAGAAACGATAGCTATAAAATTGTTCCGAGTTATCCAACTTCTTTTTTTTTTTTATTGCTTTTAAAATGACAGGAATGCACCGACACCGCCCGAACTACACAATTCATTATGTGCACTAATTATGTTAGTGGTTCTAGAATTAATCAGTTTGTGTGACTGACAAACAATTTTTTTTTTCAGGCTCTCACTCGGAGAATACTCTCAACGAGGAAGAGATGGCTGGCGACCAGATGTCTATGGTGAGCACTGTTGTTACTCATGATCTATGTGATATGGTTGCTAATTATTTATTTAAGTATTCATTCATTCATTCATTCATTCATTCATTCATTCAATCATTCATTCATTCACTAATTCATTTATGTATTTACGTGTTTATTATTCACTGTTGTTGTTGTTGTCGTCGTCGGTAGCGTCGTTGTAATTTTCCTTTGCCACTTAGGTTCTGCCACTCATTTGCCATGTCCTTGCAACCACTCACCCCTTTTGCCATCGGTCCCTCATTTCCGTAAATCATGAAAGACCTTCAACTCACAGGAGCGGGTTTACCTCTCGTGTAATGAAATCAGTCCAGATGCTCTGAGACCCAGACGTTATCGTGGAAGAACTCACGTGTCTGCTTGTGTACCTGTCTATACTCAGCTCTGTGCCCCCATTAAAGCAATGCGCCTCCTCGCTAATTGAAGTGGATGTAGACTTGTGTAGGCATGTCCAGGTTGCTCAGACTAAATGGAGCTTATTGAAGCGTAAGATCATTATTTTGGATCTAGCGCCAGGGAGGGAAAGAGACAGAGCTAATTCATGTCCTTCTTTCCTTCCGTCCTTCCTTCCTTCCTTCGTTCCTTCCTTCAGGCCTCCTTTCCTTTCCACCTTCCCTTCTTTCTTTCATCCTTCCTCCTTTCTTTCTATCCCTTGACTCTGTGATCCCTAAGACATTATTTGCCGATGACACCCAGATTCCGCCATATTGCTGTTCCACATTCCCTTTGTGGTTACAATCATGAAGTCAATCCACGTTGCAAGGTCACCTTTTTTTTCTAACTCGGCTTTTTTTTTTTTTTTTAATCGTCCACTTATCCTTGCAGGGTTATTTTAGCCAAGTAGTAACTTCTTGAGATCTGAAGACAACATCGTAATTTTTTAATCACTATATTCTTGAAGAACTTACATAAAACAAAAATATGAAAGCACATGTTCATTATGTGAAATAAAATAATAAATGTGCCTGCCAAAAGAGCAACGTGATTTAGCACACACTCGGGGGGGGGGGGGGGGGGGGGGGGGGAGAGAGACAGTGACTCTCTGGTATGGCGTCTGCTCATAGAGAAAACAAGCCGGGATCGACTCGTGGGTTCTGCATCGGGGGATGGAAGGACATGAAGATCGAAAACCCGCATTTTTTTTTTTCAGTACTTAACGGTCCCCTGGCTTCCTATGGGTAGGGAAGCCCGACGTCTAGCCTTCTCGGATAAGGGCGAATATATTTCAGAAGACCTGTGTACGTTACGCACGTTAAAGAACCCTTGGTAGTTCAGAATCGATGGCAGAGTAGGCTGAGTGCCGCTGTCCGGGCAAAATTTCCGAAATTCCAAATTTTTACCCACAACTTTTTGTCAGCAAAAATTAGCAGCTTCTAAAAAGCCGAGATAATCCTACTTTCTAGGGATTGAAAGGCTTAAGAAAAACAAACCAACAAACTACACACTCAACACAGAGGGAGAGAAAGAGCAGCAGACGCTATTAATGTTGCCTTGTGCATGCCCCAAATTCAGACTGTGATTTGTGTCTTTGGTTTCTTTATCAATTCGGGTTGTGAGAAGAATGGATTGGTTCTACGTTGATCTTGAAAAACATAACAGTACCATATGATCAGCATCGTCGTGATACACTGTAACTTCGCTCACGTTCTCTTTAACCTTCGCTTGATAACTCGATTATCACTGTTCCAGTGGAACAGAATGATAATGGAAACTGCTCCACCCGGCTGCCAGCCTAAAACCTTCCCCAGGATGTATGATCCGACCTGGTACTATATTTGTAATTTGGGACATGCCCTCTGACAAAGAGAACCCAAGAGAATCCACCCACCTTACCCAACAGATGACTATCTTCCGAACCAGAGCAGTATCTTACGCTGTCTAGGTGGGTCGGACTCATTACTCACAGCCGTCTCGGTGCCAGGGAAAATTGTCTGTGTCTGGAGTTTGCGTCATGGGCTGCTGCCATATGCCACATAGGATCCATTCTGTTAGCGCACGCTAGTCTAGAAGTTAGGTATTCGGATCAGGTATGCTCTGGCTGGAAATGACACGACTGATACTGCAGAATATTTTTCCTTGACGTAATAAAGTATATTAACATATAGATTCTGTTCTTCTTTTTTTCCCCTCCTCTTCCTCTCCTCCTCATCGTCCTTCCTTTCTCTCTCTCTCTCTCTCTCTCTCTTTCTCTTCTCTCTCTGCCCTGAAGTGTCACTGCAGATCGTTGAAATAGGAAGGTTCTTTTTTTGAAAAACTGTTGAGTTACGCTCCAAATATAATAAGTAATACTGAAAAATCAAAATAAGATCACGTTTCCTTATTACCTTGTGTTGCATGTTGTTCTTAATAACTGTTCAAATGCAAAGCTTAGTGAGTGTGTCTTGACCAGTTCGGTTCCTTGGCATTTTTAGGGTTAAGGAACGTTGAGGACACGGCCTTTTGCAACACTGGGGGGGGGGGGGAGGGGGAGGAAGGGACTAATTGGAGAGATTGGCCTATTTGCCTCAGATTTTGTTTTCCTGCCAGTTCTCAAGTTTTGTTTGGCAGGAGGAGATCCCAACTGATGTGCTTGAAAGTAGGAAAACATAGTATGGGGGCCAGAAAAGATCAGGAAGATATAGGTATTCAAATGAACTCTGGAAATGTATCGAGACTTATGATTGGCAAAGAAAGTAAGGAAGGAATGAACCTCAGTGAAGTCTCAGCAGGTCTTCTAACGAGAGAGGATATTACATTCTACAACCAGTTCTAGGTTACTGAGCACTACATAGAAGATACAGCAAGAGAGTGTTGGAACACAGTTTTGTCAAAATAACAAAACATAGGCTTTATATTGCCTTATTTCAAGAGAAAATCGGAATAGGCACCCGTTGAATTTGGATTTATTGATGTGTAATTCATACTCTGATTTTGAAGTATAATTCGCAGGGAGACATGCACGCTATAACTATTAGTGTGTAAACGATTTATCTGTGTCTTGGAGGAAAGAAGAGGAGAGAAGGTGGAGAAGGGGATTGGAAGGAGTATTTGTAATTATTATTATTCATTGCCATGCATGATGATATTCATCTCCAGAAATTTGCCATTTGGCATAATTAGTGTCGTTAATTTTGTCAAAATTTCAAATGAAGTGATTTTTATAGGCTGTCAGGTTTCTAAAAAAAAAAAAATCTCCATTTCATTGAAGTTTGGTTAGCATATTTAAAATTGAAAGTTCCTTTTTCTGGGGATCGTACTGTTTCTTTTATTACATTTCGTTTGGTTGCCAAGCAAAGAAGAATAATTTGACTGACATAAAAAAAAAAAAAAGAAAAGTTCATTAAATGCTGCCTTGCATCATATTCTGATATATCATTTCCAAGTAGATCTACACGCCCACAACTTTGTCACATATTTTTTTTTTTTTTAATCGCCGCTCCGTTAGTGACTGATTACTATTAATACTGCCCGAAATTTTGCTTATAGTTGCTTTGATATTTTCGCCACGTTTCAACGAGTTAAATAGATCTTTAACACGCAATCACTGAAACAATTCTGGTGCATTTTCTGTGCTATCTGCACGTACACCAGTATAGATCTTTTCTCTCAAATCATGTCAAGTCATGATTAATTGACCTTCAAAGAAACTTGTAATATGAGTTAGCTTATAAAAACGCCCCATGTATTGATTGGGCAAAAGCCAATCCTACCAGAATTGACAATAAAGAGCATGCGGCAAATGCCGCAATTTCTGTTTCCTTATCTCATTATTCTATAAATCCTGACGTTCCAAAGACGTAGCTTGAGTCCCAAGCCTTTATTTGTTCCTTTCTCTTTGACTGATCTGAAGCCACAATATTTGCAAAGGAAGATCGGAATCTCCGTGACGCCATTGATTTCCCCTGAAAGTCGGATGTGCGTACAAAACCCACCAGTCTGGTCACGCGACGTTTACGATACTTAAGCACACATTCAGGATGACAAAAGATAGCGCCTTTGGCTATGTACTTTTCAGCATCGAGTTACTTCAGTATGGTCCCTCATTGATATCACTTGAAAGAATTTACTTGCTTTTTTTTTTTTTTTTAGACTACCGACTTATACCAACTAGAGATAAAATGTTACTTGGAGTATTATGGTCATTACTTCTATTCGCTCGTCAAGTTTAAATCGGAAATCGGGAAATTAATCACTGGGTACATGAGTTCTATGTTGTATAAGGCACCGTGTAAATTCTTTACGTAGTTCTCATTATGCAAGAAAATAATGTTGCAAAGTGCACCATATCATAAGACACAAATCGGTATGAAGAATCACAATGATCCACTGAAAAAGAAGAAGAAAAGGAAGAAGAAGCGACGCGAGGCCCAAATGGCTGAACTTTTGCCCTTTCAGTACAACCGTTCTCTTATGCCCTTCTAACACACACAACGCTTCTTTTGTGAGATTTTCCAATAAGGACCCTCCACTTGGAGATTGCAGACCCTGGCTGTTCCAGGTAGGAGAGCAACGATTGTGTCAGAGGTTCTTAGATTGCTGAGCCTATTAGGATTGGAGGACAGATACTGCACAGCCCGGCGTGCCCTCGGTCTACAGTTCGATCAGTACAGGGGCGGCGTCGGGGTCCTTTCTGTATTAGTGTCACAGCTGTCCAATAAAGCACAGACAGACCCCTGAAAGCCAAACTGTCATAAGTGACATTGCCACTCTATACTGTAAATCTGAAAAAAATCCACGAAAGGCTTATGGGCTCGAAAACTGCTGAATATAATTATCCTTCTGACATTTGCAACACAAAATTATTATAGTTATTGCACGAGGATCTGTGTTTCTACTTACACGAACATGAAAAAAAGAAAAGCCGTTTGTGTATTATTTTAAATTAAAGGTGATAATAATTGAATAGTAAATTTGCGAGTGTGTTTGATCCGACTTGTACGTTCGACAGAATGACGTATTATGTTGTTGTTCTTCCACTTCCGCTCGCGGAGCATCCAAAACAACAAACATGTTTTCTTTGAGTGACTTTCAGTTTGATTCACCCAAAATACCAACATCGAGGTGCGCAACTTGCCATACACTTTGAGTTACAGGGGTACAGTGTCGGTTTAACCCATAGAGATAACAGTATAACTGGTATAAAAATCACCAAGGAAAGCCATGGGTTATCTTCTGCAGTTGGACTCTTGTAGGCCAAATTGTTTTAAGAGCAAATAATATATTAACACTGAACTAAGGCAATTTCGGTATTCAAGTTAAATGTCGAAGAAAAGGTGTTTATTTCTACGAAGTTGCAACTTTCTCACAGCAATTGCAGTGGTACTAAACAAGATCTGGCTTTCAAGGGTTAAGACAGGGACGGCCGTCAGCGGAGACGTTTGATCTCACTTGTGGCTTGTCATGTACTGTTTTCTGATTATCGCGAAGAGAGACGGCACAGACACATCAGGACCCAATGATCCATGATACGTTGATTTATTGTGAGAAAGAAAAACAACACGTACGAAATGAAAAGATCGATCGGTGGAGGCAGTGGGGAGTAAGGAGAGGGGAGGGGTTTAGAGGAGGAGAGACATCAGCAACAATTAAAACGTACAGCTGAGAGACACGGAAATCGGTGAGACACAAAAAAATACAGAGACAGCAAAGACATAGTACTGGATGAGAAAACTTAGCAGTGCAAATACCAGTATTGTGAATATACAACAGGTGAATGAAGGTAGAGTATAGAACATAACAGGCATAGGGAGGAACAAAAAAGATGTGGGATGCACAGTGAAAGAAACAAGCGAGTGGTGAGAGACGGAAAGTATTTAATAGTACAAAGAATGCTCCACAGAAAGACATGCAAGGGAAACAAAGAAGACATGTGGCAGTACAAAGACTGTTTACCTGATGAAATAAGAGAGTTTGGGAATGGGGAAAGGATTTATAACTAGTAAGTGAGAGTAGTAAAGAGACAGGAAAAAAAAAAGGGGGGGGGGGGGAGGGAGAGAGTGAGAGCCTCTCTCTTTCCAAATGAAAGAAATGCACACTTTCTGTTTTTATTCTAGTTTTACTCGAAGAGGAAAATGAGTGAAAAGTAGAATATGTCTGTTATTATCTGCACAGTAGACGTTCCATCATCGTCTCTATACATGGAAACCGAGGCCTTGGCATCAGACAGCTGGTATCTAAAATCGTTCTTGCATCAGACAAGGGACGTATAGGCCCTACTTTGTTTATTCCATAACTAAGCTGAACGAAAAAAACAAACTGATCTGATCTTTGACAGGCAGAGACAGCACCGAGCTCCCCAGGATCGTAGGAATGACAACGAAAGCGGATAATTTTGTTCACGTTGTGGAGGCTTTTCGCGTGAAACTGACACAATCCACTTTGACCTTTCTGAAATCTATTTTCATCATGTTCTCTTTTTTGTTCTCCTGCTGCCACTGCTGTTGTTGTTATTGATATTTTTGTTGTTGTTGTTGTTGTTATCTTCACTATGGTTGTCGGTGATCTTGGTTTCCTACATATAGATCTAGCTCTTGTTGTAGTTGTTATCCATGGCTGAGAATTGTTATTTCACTCCAGTAGGGAAATAAACACGTGAATACACACAGCCACGAGGAATATAGGAAAATAGATAGGCAGACAGACAGACAGATAAATAAATAGATAGATAGATGACAGACAGACAGGTAGACAGATAGGTAGACAGACGGTTAGGTAAGTGTAGGTAGGTAAGTAGGCAGGCAGGCAGGCAGGCAAGTAGGTAGGTAGGTAGGCAGGCAGGCAGGCAGGCAGGCAGGCAGGCAGGTAGGTAGGTAGGTAGGTAGGTAGGTAGGTAGGTTGGTAGGCAGGCAGGCAGGCAGGCAGGTAGGTAGGTAAGTAGGTAGGCAGGCAGGTGGAATGGATGGATGGATAGCTGAAATGGATGGATGGCCCCGAACTACTGACGGACGAGCGGTCGAGTGGGTGAGTGGGTTGATGGATGGATATACGGATGGATGAATGGATAGATGGATAAATAGGTGGATGAATAGATAGATGGATGGATAGACAATTAGGAAAACAGACCGAAAACATATGCACATACACACATAAATGTGTGTGTATGTTTGCGTGTGTGTGCATATATAGATATAGTTAGAGAGAGAGAGAGAGAGAGAGAGAAGGGGAGGAGGGGGGGGGGAGTTTAGCAAGCCAATACGTTTGTTAGCATAAGTAACTTTTATTGCTTCATTAAATATCGTGTCATCAGAGTAACTTGCAATTACCCAGAGTTTTATTCACTGGGATTTGGTTTATGCAAAGCTCTAAAGGAAACAGAAGACCTTGGGAAAGTGCTGGCATTTAAAGAGCTGAGTAGGGCAAGAAATGGGCACAGCCAGAATGAGAGCTAGAGCCCCCAGATTGTCCCCTGCTTCAAAGGTCTTGTGTCATTAATGGCAATGGGTTATGATCAGCGGCAGACAAGCACACTTCATGTGGCAGTCAGTGGACGTCAGGCAAAATGCCAGCAAATACGATATTCATATTACTAACGAAATAGAAAGCTATGGGTGATCTCAAGGGCTGTCCTCGGATTACGCATAGAGATAGTTTTCTTTCTCTCTCACTCTCTCTTTCTGTTTCTCTCTCTCACTGTCTATCTACTTAGCTAGCTCCCTGTCTGTCCGTTTGTCCATCACTCCACTCACCCGGCTATCCGGCCGTCAGTCTTTCTATCTATCTATCTGTCTGTCTGTCTGTCTGTCTGTCCGTCTGTCTGTCCGTCCGTCCGTCCGTCCGTCCGTCCGTCCGTCCGTCCGTCCGTCCGTCTTAAAGATAGTCTTATCGAAGGAAAGCGAAGAGCTACAAATATGTATTCGTCGACAGAAATCATAATTATCTTACGCGTTTCTTCATTGCTGTCCTGGAATAAAGAGGATTGTGGTAAACAGGTGAAATAGAGAGAGAGAGAGAGAGAGAAGAAAGACAAAGACAATAATATAGATGAATAGTGCGAAAGGAAAGGATTGTGAGAATGACTGATGGGATCACGTCTGTTTCTCACCTGAGCACCCGATGGACTGGTCAGTCAGTGGTTGAAATGCACAGGTCGTGGTCAAGGCTGGGGATTAGCCGGACTAACCGCCTGGTCTCCTTTGTGTAGTGCACAGGATATTATCAATCATTGATGGTGGGACGATAGGTCAGCCAGCTAGAGAACGGGGGTGGTACACAGCGTCTGGGCATAGCTTAGATCTAGACTGTGAGAAACCAGTACACGTACATCAGGAAACTTTGTGTCATATCTGATTGCCATAGCTTTGGTCGTTCCTACTTCTTTTGACAGAGCACTTTTTTTTTTTTTTTTCAAAAACAGTTTTCTGAGAAGATCATGATTTAATTTTTTAAAATTAATCTACTTATTTATGCTCTTATTTTGCATGAAAAGATATTATGCTAGATTTAGTCAATGTAAATATTCTTATTAGATCTGGAGGAATTTATGCCATTTTTCCTTATCATTCAACTGTGGCTGTAATCAACAGAATGGACTTTATTACTTTATTTTTGTTTTGTATGTGTGTTCGTAAAATTTTTTGACGAGAATCATTTAGTCGACCAGTGAGTTTTCAGTTTCAAGATATTTAGTGCTTTGATGACTAGCATGTTTACACCACAAAGATGAGAAGAGGCGTTTCCAAAATATATAGGCCTACCAATTTCAAGGGATTAGAATGCAGGTAAGGGAGGGACAAGTGATGGGAGCATGGAAGACACAAACACAACTGGGCTCTGAAATTAGCTTGGCTAAACCTGTTTGCTTGTTTGATTTAAATTTAATGTGAAATGTTACAGGACAGATTTCATGTAGCTTGTCTCTTTTCCTCTCCTCCCCTCCCACTCCACCCTTCCCCCCTATTCCCATTTCTCCCCCCACCCCCTCCTTTTCCCTTCCCGTTCATCCCTGATCCATCCCGCCTGATTTATGCCTAAACACAATGTCATAGATCTACGAACTGGACTGTAGATCTAAACGGTCTTCTGCGTTATAATTCAACAGGTTCACTAACTGCTGGAATAGAGAAAGCCTTTCATTGATCTTTTCCATGAGGTTATCTGTAATATCATTTATTGTTATTGTATCCAAAGAGATGTTCAAGAAATCAAAGTTAAGCTGGAAACTATCGAAAGAACAGTGTACACTAAGACTCACTTATTCTATGACGCGTTTGAATTACCTTCGAAATAGCATGGGTTGCATGTTCAACGCGGTAGCAAGATGCGTCTTTCACATTGCTTAACTGTCATTTCGTTTTACGTGAAAAGAAAATGTTAGTATAAAAACAGAAACAACAGTATGCATCCGACACTTTCAAAATTAAGACAGTAAACATGTGGGAAAAATAAAACAGCATGGTATACAAGAACAATTCCAACGCACTTTTGACAAAATGCCTTTTACCTAAAAACGTTTCATCGAGAAAATCGTGATTTCATTTAGTGATCTCTTTTTTAGAAAACCCTATAAGTGTCTAGGGGTCGATCCAGCCATGATTCGTACGTCCAACTTTGTAATGATACTCCTTATCCAGCAACATATAAGTCACACTTTTATATCACATTCGAGCATAATCTACCATTTCCTAAGCGTAAATCTATAGCATAATAGAAACTATGTCATAATTTCAGTATGTTATAATGACACTTTCAGGGCTAACAACCAGTGTGTAAATGCAGTCTTTCATGACGAAATAGATTGTCTTTTGATATTGTTTAAAATTGTGGGAAGTTATGTTTGAGGATGTGGGGGGAGGGGGAGGGAGAGAAGGAGGGAACAATCGAACTGTGTCAAAGGCGTCTTGTCCAAGTAGGTTAGAATTGCTGTCGATTTGTTTATGGAAAATAGTTGTCTGTGTCACCTGAGACCATTTTCATACATTGCTGGTATGGGAGCGGTTAGGTTATTTTGCGTGCATAACATCAACATCACGGTCATAGCATCAACATCACGGTCATGACATCAACATCAACAATGCTGTGCTATAAATAATGCTGAAAATTTAAAGCAGTCAGCCACATTTTGACCTTGAAAAAAGTCACAGCCATTTTATCTTAAAAAAGAATTGTGACACTGATTTATGGGGAATCTTCTTTTGTGCTCAAAAACTCGGCTCACAGTAGTAACAGTAGCAGCCCCAGTATGACTTTCTTATGCCTGTTTTCAAAGTCCATACCTGTGAAAACAAAAGAGATTGTTAAAGTAACATCAAAGAGAAAATCTATCCCTCATGCTAAAAGGTCAGCGCCATATAGCACCTTTATTGTTTTCACACCAGTCTCCAGCTAAAAAGCACATTAAGGCAGACCCGCTGCGAGGTCCAGAGAGCTGAGATTCAGTGTCTGATGGCTTTGGCAGCTACCAGTGACTGAACCTGGTTGAACCGAACGATACCTGCCGGTAAAGATCACAGGCATAAAAGTAGTAGGAGCTCTGGGAAAACGGGTTTCATTGCGAATTTTATCAGTTTTGAGTAAATTTTGTTACACTAACCCCAAAGACTATTAATATGGATACATATTATTATAGTCTTTGCTAACCCTACCCATGCCAGTGGACTACCAGAAGTGGACTTTCTTCGATGCTATTTAGTGCTGTGGAAGGGATGACAGTCTAGGTCTAACTCGATAATAAGCGAGTATCTTCGCATTTTATTGTATGTATGGCATGTGGAAAGTGATCAAAATGTAATATAGCATGGTTAGATGAACCAGTTTGTTAAAATCGGCCCCTCGATCAAAACTGAAATGTGTCTTTCATTTTAAGATTTATTTTAGTTACCGGTAATTAGAGATATCCCCTGATATATATTAATTTTTAAAATGTTGAAAAGTAGTGAAAGCCGAGACTGAGAAAACTGTTCAAATGTTACATTCAGTCAGATAACGGATAACCACTGACTATCCGAGGTTTTTTGTTTCCAAAGAGCTACAACACATTTCATGTATTAACCTGTCCTAACGCGAAATCATGCAGTCTGCCTGCGGCCGGTTTTACGCCGATATGCAACTGGTTCATATTTTTGGCCTGTTAGAAACGATTTAAAAAAAAAAAAGAAGAAGAAAAAAACAAAACAAATTCTTCTCAAGACCAGTACATTGTTAATTATAATCTGACCCCCTCCCTTATAATATCTGCCTACCGTTCCAATGCGCCAGCCTTGCAGGTCATCATTAATGACAGAAAGATGACAGACTGATAGCTTTGACATGTGTCACGTGTCACGCGATGCGTACTCCCTGTCCTCATCACGCACGCCACGCTGAGGACAATGAATACTATAATTCGCGATGCGGAGAGACACGGAAGACACATATTGTGGGAAAGTTCTGTGTGATTATGTTTTATTTTTATTCCTCGAAGATGGGCACAGCCTACGTGCACGTAGGCTTTGTGCTTTCCCCATTAATTTTAATCTCCAAACTTTGTTTTTGGTTCTGATTCGTCATCTAGATGGTCATCTCTCGTTTCAGTGGGCGTTGCCCTTCGAGAACTGTCAAAGAGTGAGCTGTAACTGATTTTGTAACTGATTTAATATAACTAGCGGAACGGGATGAGGGAGCATTTAGACTCACACTGCTGTTATTGAAATCACTACTGTGTTCGTCGTTCTGTAACTACGGCCAGCAGTAGCGCTTACCAGTTCTTTAGGAAAAACGTTCGCAAAGAAACCAACATTCTCAAGTATCCAGCTCATCCATTCACACCTTTCATGTATATTATATCCTGTTCTGTCGCACTGGAACACGAAGCATAATAGTTCATTATACGTCTTTGCTCAAAGATTGGTGGAAATCAAATGACTTCAGAGCGTTTTATCATTTTCCCATTATGACGTAGCCTAGCTGGGACAGCTAAAAAGAATTCATTGTATGTCTTTGCCCAAAGATCGGTGGAATTCAAGAGACAGACTTCAGAACGTTTTATCATTTTCCCATCATGACGTAGCCTAGCTGGGACAGCTGAACTAAAATTAAAAACGCTCCAATTGACCTCAATGTATCAAATATCTTCAGAATGGCTGGAATCTTGAGGTAGTGAAGTCTATTGATTTAGAACTGAAAATAGTTTGTGAAATATCTTCTGTTTTAATGTCAAAATAAAGCCTCGTACGATCTCGAAAGATGGAAAGAATTTTTATGTTCCTCTTTTTTCCCCTCGCCCTGTGGATGATTATCATCTGTGTTATCGTATGGCATCTTTCTTCTTACATTTTGTCATCATACTCGTATTACTGAATTTACAGCAACAAAAACAACAACAAAAAGATGATTGTTGCATTATAAAACTTTCCGGCGTCGAATAAAGCAGGAACATGCTCGGCTACAAAGTTCTCCGAAATGACTCTATTTCTATGACTCCAAGTGCAATCAAGGGTGATTATCTTTCATTATACTGTCCCATGGTAACCCCAGCTGAGGCAATTTGGGACAACAGTCTGTGTTGTCAGACAGTCAGACAACAGTCTCTGTGGCTTGTCCCTGCAGCTGTTTGTTATTTGGAAGTGTCTAAAAATCCCCGATCGGGGATGTTAGCGTTAGGGTGGTCTTGTGCTGGTAGAAGGCCTCATACATGTTAGCGTTAGGGAGGAGCGTCACCCGCTCGTCGGACCTACATGTTAGCGCTAGGGTGGACTTGCGCTGGTCGAGGGTCCCAGCAGATTAAGCCAGCGGGATTGTTTTATTATTTAGTATACTGTAGTGTCAGTCCGGGGCGATCGGGGATTATAGTCCCAAACTCTAATTTCCCCGTTCGGGGATTTTAGCCGCTTTCTTGCTATTTTGGGTATATCTCCGCATGGGTTCCTCAGTGTTTAGACCGTGTATGAATTCCCCATTCTTAACTCTCACAAGTATTTTGAGTATGTATGGGCTTATTGTTAGATGTATTATATCAGCTGAATTGCACGGGTCTTGTAAAATATATGATTTCTTCGTTATTTCTTACGAGAAAATTTCAGTCAGATATTTCGTAGGCTTCATTATAGTAATATACCATTATTGTCATATCTATTCTGAAGCTTGTGAAAAACAACACAATTTTTCCCTCCTACCTCTACCAATCTGGTTCTAGATGTAATATAAGCATCTTATCAGCTTGACAAAACCGAGGACAGGAAAGAAGAGAGGTTAGAAGAGAGGTTAGATTCTACAGCTTTGTAAATGTATATTTATTTCTACGAGTTTCATAAAGTCCTTGTGATAACCCTTTTTCCTTTTTAGTTTGAACTCCAGTCCAACGACTTTCCCCATCGCCAATAGCACGCACTGCAAACAAAACTGTGTAAAACTAGGTTTCATATTTCCCTGACCCAACTACTGGCAGCATTCCATCTGATGTTAGCAACACCCACCCTACTGAGTCTGGAACTTTAAAAACAGGGCGTGGCCACTGTCTGAACAGCTGCTTTATCTAACAAAAAGAAAATCGTCGATTCAGCTACATTTGAACAAAATGTACGAAGAAGCTTATAAGGATTATATTTATAAGATAATTCTTCACAGGGTGGGAAAATACAGAGAGTATTACCAAAATAAAAAAATAAAATAAAATAAAATAAAATAAAAGCACATTTTAATTTTGTGTGTTTACTATTGTATAACTTTGGAGTGCTGGTATAGAATTTCAAAAGTGGATTTCCTTTCTTCTTATTGGATCTTTTTGATTTGGTGGATGCCAAACTTTATTTGGTAAAAATTTATGTTTGTGTTTGCACATATCTGTGGTTGCTTTCTTTTTGTGTATTAGAAAACCAGATAACATTAATTTTGTTAGCTAGTTTGTTTGTCTCTCCAAGAATACGATCTCATTGATAGAAAAAGTATGTCTCATCTTTCAAACTTGTCCTGATCAACAATGATTTCAACCAAAGTTGGCTGATTGCGCTTTTATTAAGAAAATGCTCTCCCCTTGTTTAGAGATGAAGCGGGATATCTAGTGAAAGTTGAAGAAAAGCCATCTGCTTCTATCCATTTGATGGCAAATACTCATGAAACATCATGTAAGAAGTGAAAGAAGAGAGGCGTCAAAATGTACATTAGCTGTCAAGAAATGTATAAGATGGCGCATTGAGGCAGACCAGTTTGAAGATAGATGAACTTGAGAAGCCAGGAGCGATAATAATATTATTATGAGACTGTGATACTGCCGAAAGTTATACATTTTATTCGAAAAGTTTCAACACATTCTGTGTTCCTTACGGTCAAATATTCTATGCTTAAGTCGTAAACGGAACAATGGTTGTTCTCTCTCTCTCTCTCTCTCTCTCTCTCTCTCTCTCTCTCTCTCCCTCCTTGTCGCTCTTTCAGCGATAGATAGTAGATATCAAGTGTACCTAACGGTCAGAACTGCTTACTATTACAAGTACCAATGTGATGTTCTTTCTGCATTTATTCAAGCTAAGGAAGTGAAACGATGATTGCAATATTTCTTTTAGTAACGTTTCCCAAACATTAAAAAAATATATATAAATTTACTATGCACAACATTAGTAAACAACGCATTAAATCACTCCGTTCTCTGAAAACTATATTATGTTCCCTACGTTTTGAAAGAGGGATAGATCGAGCATAATTCAATCACGTACGGTATTCGATAGTTTGGCATTTCTCCCAACGAAGTGTACTTCACACTTGACGACACGTGGTGTTTATGGAAGTTTTGTATTAATCTTATCTCAAATAGAACGTGTTCAGTTGATATAACCTCTATTCGTTTTCCTGTACCCTTCATCCACAAAGGCTCCCCTCCCCACCCTCTCTCTCCCCACCTTTATCCACTTCTTCCGTCCTCCAGTGAACTTGTTCTGAATCTGGCAGTGTTCAAATGGTGGCTGGTACACCTCCTTTGTTTTATTCAGAGAGCTGTCATGTGAGAACAGGCGAAAGGGGGAGGGAGGCACTTTACTATTATAATTGTATTGTAGCATGCACAGCACTGTTAACAGTACGCTAATAATATGGCAAATTTCATTATTATGCAGCTTAGTGTTGTTATAATTATAATAATCGGGACAAGTTTTTTTTTTTTTTTTTAAGAAGATGGATTAAGACTTTTGGCATTTTAAGTTAATTGAAAAGACCGGATATTTCATACCGCTGTTGTTAATAATACTATTTCACCTACCCGGTGGCTAAGCCTATAGCCAAGTGGAGATTCAGAGCGAACCCTTTTCAGATGGCTACTTTTCTGCTTTCTCGTCTTTGATTTCACGTGGAGATGAGCTTTCTTTCCTGTCTTCGTTTTTGTTTTTGTTATAATTTTTTTCTCTCTCTCTATGAGGTGAAAAGGAAGTGCTGAAGCGGATTTCCACTGTCTGAGGAATGGAATGCAGGAAAGAAGAAAATGACGTGGAATTAGATTAAGTTGCGCTTTGGTAGCGCTACCGTCTTGTTTCATTGTACATTGTCTACAGTGGCTTACTCTGACAAAGGCTCATTTTCACCACAGGTTAATTACTTCCCGGCCGTTTCAAATACAACTTTTCACGCGTTTAGAAGACAGCCTGTTGCATCTTTAACTCTTTAAAAAAGAAGTGCAGTTTATTCATTATGTGTTTAAAAAGGGATAGCATGCTAAATCCGGATTTTATGAAAACCGAAGTTTTAAAAGGAAACGCGTTTTGTCAAATAACGTTAGATGTGCGATGGGGTTGTGGGTATGTGCAGGTAACAGGACAGAACAACTTGACAGTTGCTGCTGTAGTCTGAAGTATTGTAATAGTGGAGAATGGGATAGTTGTATTTTCAGGAGATCTGAGAGATATTGGAATTTGAATCTGTCCATCCACAATTTGTTTTTCCAGCTGTTGAGCTGCTGGGGACATGATCTTTTTAGTCCTTCATGGTATTTGATGTTCTTGGTGATGTTGTTGTTGTTCTCTTGTGTTCACGACTTTTACCGGGGTATTGATGACAATGAGACTTGACAATATCTTCCAAACTGATGGCTCAGATATAAATAATGTCCTTATTTTTGTCAACGTTTGGTCTTGCAGTCATTAGCATTTAATTTTTGCTTTCGATGGCAAAACGTTCAGGAGCAAACGTCGGAATACCTCGATTTTAATTGTTATAAGGCAAAATATGAGTTTAAAAAAAAAAAAGATTCAGGAAAGTTGTGTTAGAAACAAAAAATAAAACGAAATCGCCTTAACGTTGCCTTATGATTTGATGTTGATATTATTTGTCGTGGTGATGATAGTGGTGGTATAAACTGCCTGTAGATTTCAAACTCCAGAAATTAAGAAGGAGAATAAAACTCTCTTACCATTGGTCTCGGCATCCTTTGTTAGACTTGAGATATGCCATAGTCTTTCGGCGGGCGAATATGCGTCTATCTGTAGACTTTTATGTATAATTATCCAAAATACCCCCATACCTTCAGTATTCTCTCCGACCAAACAAAAAATGAAAAGAAACAGAGGATAATGACAGCTGTATATATTTTGTATCTCCCATATTTTCCTTGTGTCTCCATTAACGTGTCAAGCAGTGTTCTCGATTACTCCCCATACCTCACCTCGTATTGTTCCTGCTCCAGTTGTTACTGTGTTTTAGTTCCACACACCCTACTCGCCTCTGTCCTCACACCCATGTTTAAACAGCCCGTTCAACGTTTCGGTGACTCCTGTATAGCTCGAACCAGGCCGGATTTCGCAAGTTTCTCTCACCATTATAACAGGTATCAATGTTGTACTTATGGTTCTGGTAAATTCATTGACAGGTGTGGATGTTTTCGTGAGAGGTGTAAACCTAGTTGGTAACAGCCAGCGTGAAAATGTCTCTAGATAGATGGTGGCACGAGCCTCGGATTTTTCATTTTCGTTTCTATACGTCGATATTCCGAAGAGGGGGGGGGGGGGGAATCAGATGCCATGGTTTGTTGAAGATAACGTCTACTGTTAAATTACTAAGGCTAGCTATTACAAGGCTTTTTTTTAAATTATTTTTTATTATTTTAGTTTTTGGTTAGTTTTTTAGTCAGACATACAGTAGTAACATTGGATCGCACAGTCAGGTTGAGAGTAGGCCTACATTTTAAACTGTCAAACCACATGGATCAGCAAGAAGCAAGAGATAATGTTGTTTTAGGAGGTACAGCAGAAAGTGCATGCTCACGCGACAAAACTAGTGAATTTTGGTGAGAGAAATGTGAAAATATATTACTAGTAAGAGATGCAGTCTGGTGTCTGTCTACTTGATGTGATAGTTCTGAGACACTTTGGTGCATTTGACATGCTCTATTGTTGGGGAATGAATGCCATATCATCAATGATCGATAGAGTGATCCTTGTAGAGGAAGTAAGAAAGCAGTCTGCCCATATGGAAAGTAGAGTTTATCATGTCTTGTCTTATTATTTTAGGCCAGGTTCAAATTGTTAATTCAGTCATGATTCACTCTTTGTGAATTTGACCTTTACATGCACATCCGCCCGTATCAAGATCGTCATACTTATAAATAGGCTACCCACACCGGCATCCCTTTTACCATTCCGGGCTGACAGAGAAGAAGCCAGGATTTATCGAGCTGGATACTTTATCATCTCATTTCTTTCGATAGAGAACTCTCAGTCTGCTTTTTCGTTGAAATCACACGTCTTAATTTCCAGGAACAGTGGACTATTGTCGTTGTTTATGTTGATTAGCTAACGTTGACATGTTTGAGTAAGTGTACTTCTTCCTAATTTCCATACTAATAGTTGTGGGCATTTTGCGAAGCGCAGCTTTTTCCCCGTTGCGGTGTTCCTTGTTTTTACTTGAACATTTTTTTTTTTTAATCAAACCTGAGGCTGACGTAGATCTAATTTGTTGAATGTCATATGTCTATTATGTTTACTTACTGATTTAATACCCTTGATTATTCAATCGATTATAACTTGGTTTATTTATTTATTTATTTATTTATTCTTTTTGCAAATGTGTAATTTGTAGCTTATCTATCTTTGTGTCATATTATCAAAGATATACTACAACAACAAATGAGAGCTGGTCAACATCTGCCATGAAGCTGATGATAGACTATATTCCTAGAATATTGTTTTTTCTTTTGCGTTTGAAGTCGATATAGTTATGGGCTAACTCTCTTTATAGTTTAAGTTCTGTGATTATGTGTGTCCTGGTGTGATCATGCGTAGGTAGTAGCCTACGTGCCCAATTTTGCTTGTGTAAATTAAACTTACATCTGCGCTTACCCACAACAAACTTTTTTTCTAAAGATATATTGACAGGGGAAAGCTTTCATTTGAATTTGCTGTGCATGATGGTGACTTTCTGCTGGCTGGCAGCCTATCGTCTACACTGTTTTAACATTCTTCTCTCCCTCCCTTTGCCTGTCGGTCTAGCTACAAGACATGGTGCTGGAGATGAAGCAAGGCTTTCAGTCGGCGCTGGAGGAGTTGGCAAAGATTCAGGAGAAAGAGGAGGGAGACAGTAACCACAGTAAACACATGCAGCAGCAGCAACAACGGCAGCTTGATGATCTCACAGAGACCATTCATGAGATCAAGGTATTTCTAGACGTGATAACTTTACATCCTCCTCTATGTGTGTATGTAGACTATGTATGATTGTGTTTATAATATTCAGGAAATATCAAGTTGACCCTTGGCACAGCCAGTTACTGGATGGAGGAACATCTGCTTGTGGAATTGAGGCCAACATGTGCCGTGTTCCTGGAAGAAACGCTGAATTGTGCGAGGAATCCTCTCCCGTACCAGTGTATGCTATAACAGAGGAGTTGTTGTGGGGTGATGAGTTTAGTTCAAAGCTTTCTGTGATATACTTGTTGATTAAGTCAACGAGATCAATATGAAACCCTGTAATATTACAGCACTCAGCAATGTACATACGTACTTACAAATATATTTACTGTTATAGCATGTAGGCTATTTCTTTGTGAAGTTTATTAGTCTATAGGTGTAGTGAAAATATTCAGGACACTACTGCACTGTTTTTGTGATTGCTCTTATTGTTGTGTTGAGCCTTTATTAACTGATCATATAAATTTCTAACAGCCAGGAAAGTTTATAGTTCAGTGGAGATTATATTAATTTCTGCTTCAAGTTAGTGTTTCATGACTGCTACATGACTATGACAGGCAAATAGGGTATTAATCCATCATCTTTGTATGTAGGCTAGCTAGCTAGTGAATTGATTTGGATCATTTACTAACCTGAATGTTACTGTTGATGGGAAAATTGGAAGGCAGGAAAATTGGAAGGCATGCTGAATATTTGTGAACTGTAGGCCTATCATATATTATCCAGAAACTTATCTTTGCTAAATTTTATCTCCAAATCCTATAATTAGTAGGAATGCAGATTTATTTTTGGCTGAGATTCCAGTGTAAGGAGAAGAAGCATGATCTTTATAATAATTTTGTTTTCTGCTTTCATGAAAAAGTTGATATAGGTATAGTAGTATGGAACTGTATTCTTGATTTGGACCTTGGTACCAGTATGTCTAACTCATGGAAAAGAAATCAGTATTTTTATTGTGGGCTCTTTTAATCTAAGCCTGTGAGATCTAATGTTCTAAACTTTGATGTATGAAACAAGATGGTGAGAAAAGTACAATTTAAGATTTTATCACAATGCTGACATAACAGCTGCCAAAAGTGTGGTTAATTCATAATTTTCTTTTTTTCTCTTACGTATAGCACTGTGATACTGTTCTCATCCTCGTAATAATCATCTGATTTCACATGTCTTCCTTCCGTTACAGTCACATCAACATTTCAAACTTTACTTCCTATCATGGTCATTCAAAACAGTTATCTCATATTAAGTTTTGAAAATCGCATTCTGCTTACAAAAAAAAAAAAAAAATAATAATAACACACACACACATTTGACATCTATTTTAAACTCCTGTAAACTTATTTTATGACAATCATAATGATTCTTAATCATCAACCTTATATCCCCTGCCTTTGCATATTATTAGGAATGAGTATAGAGTTAAAATTGTTTTCCAACATGAACGATTGTTAAATCTGATATTTCACCAGTGTTGTGCAGAGAATGTTCTAAAATTCTTTTTTCCCTTGTTTTTTTGTTTGTTGTTGTTTTAGAATCAGCTATCTTTCTTGACCAAAAATATGGAAGCTATTAAAAATGAACAGGAGACACTGAAACATCATCTGGAGGAGGTGAAGTCAAGCAGAGGAAGCTCACAAGAGAGCAAACCACTCAGTGAGATAGACAGGTAAGTTTCATATTAAAGATGTTCTCATTGACTTGCTCACTGTTCAAAGCAAACTGTGTTTCTCTGCACTGAGACTGATAGCATATGGCTTTTCAAGACATTAAAAAAAGGACCATCTGTGCCAGTTCATTTTATCTTTGTTTCATGTTACATTAATTAAGCACATATGAAATACATTTTTAACTGATCTTTTTCATCAACTGTAGCAAACTCCTCTATGTAACAACTGAGATTTTTGTGGATCATAAATTTACATTAGTATCCAAACAAAAATAACAGCTGCAGTCAATGAAATACCATTCATTTTCTTGTTTGATATCACTATACTTGCATCAAGAAAATAAATACGAGACGCAAAACGATGAAACCAGGCTCATGTCAAATTTTGAGCATATGGAGTTATTGGTATCACTGTGAAGATTTATTCATTTCCCTTTCAGTGTGTGAAAAAAAGTATTGGTCCACCTTAAGTAGGAAGTTGAGATATTGGCAATTAAAGACAATGGGGCTTACCGGTTGCTGCAGCTGAATTTAGTGAGAAAATGGCCGATCACTTTTGTAAATCCTTCTTTACCTTTCTTAGGCCATGTCGCTAAATTACAATTTTTGGGCCTTTACTCACTCCATTTCAGTCAGTTGAACACTGAAATGCATTTTTCGATTGATATAGAAGGGTTTGGTGAAGAAAAAAAAAATACGTTAAAAATTCGTTCACTGTCAAAAAACAGGTGATTTCTCGGGTCAGCTCAGTTTGACGAGCGCCCGATTTCATCGTGTCGCGTCTCAAATGTCTGTAGGTTGTGCTGTTCAAATAGGCATGCTCAATTTAGATTTAATTTGTTAGTTATTTATTTTCCTCTTTTGCTGTTATTACTGTGTTTTTTGTTTTCTGTCTCCAGATTTGCCGATTTCTTCACAAGACAAATGAAACTTTTCCTACTGGTGTTCTATTTCTTCGCTGCCGTAGCCATCCTGTGGTTTACCTTGGTTGTGCTTAATATCTTGCCTTTCGATACAGGTCAGTCTTGTGTCTGTTCAAATATCATGACTTAGGGGCCCCTTCACCCACACCCTCTGCCTTCTTCCACTTTTTCTTCTCAGTATCTGTCACTGTAATTTTATTTTGGTCATTAATCTGTTTTATATGCTTTCATGTGCAGTTACCAGCTGTAACTCTTTTATTGGATCTGGATGTCAGGATTATATCATTTTGTGAATAACATAAAACTGATCCCTTGAATGTCTATTTTATAGATAATGTGGCCAAATGATGTGGCCAAATGAGTCATTTTTTTTCTTCAGTCAGCTAGATTGCTCCCCTTTGCAAAGTATAAGCAGTATAAAACAAGCAGTATAAAGAATTTTGCTCGTGTTGTGTGAGGTGAAGCAAAACTTTTTAAAAATATTTTAAAAAATCACAAAATACTAGATTAAGTAAATAAAAAACAAAAAGTAATTTTTATAAGACAGTGACTTTATCAGAAGTACATTAATCTTTTTTCAAACAACAAGAGAAACAGTCATATTTTTTTTTTTTTTTAAACACTTATCAATTATTTTATTAGGTTAAGTAAAAAAAAAAAAAAAAATTTTTATAAGACAGTGAATTTATCAGAATTCCAAAAATCTTTTTTCAAACAATAAGAGGAACACTCATATTGTTTTGTTTTTTTAATGCTTATAATTATTTTTTGTTCTTAACCAATGAAAGTAATTTGGCTGATGGTCAAAATTAATAGTTCATTATGGTAGAAGTTTGTCTTTGGCAAAAGGTGGTCACCTTTGAATTCCTGCATAACCTGGTACCATTTCAGTTATGGCAGCATAGACTGAACTTTTAATTCCTGATAACATGCTACCACTTCTATGGTGGCTCAGTGCATCAATGGAAACAGATCGAAGCAACCAGTTTGCATTGTCTCTAAATGGCGTGTTGGTAGGGAAACTGAGGGAAAAAAAAAAAGGTAGAACCCATCATTGAAGTATTTTCAAATGATCTGTTTCAGGAATATTCCAACTCAGAGCATTGTAATGTTTTGTACCACAGCTTGGGTGCAAAATATATCCTGAATGAGACAAATTGAAAATAAATCGATGTATCAAAAAAGTGAGCAAAGCCATTAAAGGAAATTTTTGTAACATGGAATCCCGTTACCAACAAGCCCGTAGATCAAAGTTTAACATAACTTGGGAAGACTGTCTGCACCCGCTTTATAATCAGTTGGAATATTCTAAGAAAACTGGGCGTTTTCTCAACTAAGAGCAATCTTTGGCCGTAGAGAAATTCATTTCTTTCATCAGCGGTATAGCGAAGGCAGTGTTGGTTGAGTCTGCTTTTTTCTAATGTTTGAGAGATATTTTTATCTGCCTGTATTATGAATGTTTCTCACATATCTTGTATTTCATCCGCTGTGAATGGGATTTGTTTTTGAGTTTATCTTATCTTAGCTTATCTTAGCTTATTTTAACAGTGCTTTGACTCATTCCTCTCTGCTGTCAGTGAGCGTCTATGCAGCCATCATCATTGGCGGAGTGTGAATGGAAATTGCTTTTGAAGACAGATAGAGTTTATCTTATCTTATCTTAGCTTATTTTATCAGTGCCTTGACTTTTTCCTCTGTACTGTCAGTGAGCATCTATGCAGCCATCATCATTGGCGGAGTGTGAATGGAATTTGCTTTTGAAGACAGATAGAGTTTATCTTATCTTATCTTATCTTAGCTTATTTTATCAGTGCCTTGACTTTTTCCTCTGTACTGTCAGTGAGCATCTATGCAGC
>JBCAUA010053864.1:0-11541 GCA_038406235.1 Peronia verruculata
TCTATCTATCTATCTATCTATCTATCTATCTATCTATCTATCTATCTCTCTATCTATCTATCTATCTATCTATCTATTTATTTATTATCTATTTATTTACTTATTCATTCACTTATTTTGTATACTGAATTCATTACTGGTTGACAGTCTGTCTTTTTATGTCTATGACATGATGTTGGTAATGCCGATATTGACGGCGATCATGATCTTGATTACGACACTAATGCTGTAACAGGGACGACAACAGTGATATTTTTGTTGAAGACGTTTCTGGCGTTTTCGTAATATGAGCAATTTAAAAATGTATTTCAAAATGATAAAGAAAGAGACTGATCTAAATTTCAGTTTTAGCGTATAGTCTTCATTCGATTCCCCCTATCCTTTGTACCGAACACATTCTCCGTACCTGTTAGGATAACCTTGTAAACACACACACACACACACACACACACACACACACACACACACACGGAAGGAAAATAAGCCTCCCCCCCCCCCTTTCATACATACACACGGTCCCATAGCTATTTTAGTTTTAATATCTAACGAACTGTCAAGACGGGTAGATCTAGGATCATTGTTATCAAGTTATCAAGAACGTGGGATGCCCTGCCGAGATAGTCGTGAGTTAAGTGGCCGAAAGGCAAAACCATACCATAACACAAGGAAGCAGCACTAGTGGGTGACAGTGAGATTACTTTTCCCCTCCTCTTAGGTCGAGATTTGCATAAACTTGATAAAATATAGGAAACAGCACGGTATAAAAATGTCTAAACTA
Source organism: Peronia verruculata (assembly GCA_038406235.1). NCBI lineage: Eukaryota > Metazoa > Mollusca > Gastropoda > Systellommatophora > Onchidiidae > Peronia > Peronia verruculata. The sequence goes on from JBCAUA010053864.1 coordinate 779, forward strand.
CACAGCATTGAAGAAATCGAATGAAAACAATCACAGCGTGGAAACTATTTTGAAATGAAACCAACAGTCCATGCTAGTATGCACACGACGAATTATAAGGATTCGTACTAAAAACAGTGTCAGCAAAAATCTACAACTTCAATAAGAACATACCACAATACAATCAATAGCTACAACGATAACAATGAACATGGCGTATGACGATAATGACAACAACAACAGAGTCGATGACCATAAGGATAGATACAGCGGATAAGAACAAACCAGGTAAACAACAACAGAGCCCATGACTATAACGATAGTGACAAAATCCATATAGACAACAATAACGAAATCTGCATAAACATCAACACAATCAAGATCTACATCGACAAAAACACCAACAGCATAAACCTCATCTATATCACTTACGACAATCCGAAACATCAACACCAAACACAACGCACTTCATACTGTAACGACAACAAGAAGAAGGACGTAACTGTCATACACTATCACCCACAAACACAAAAAACACGAAGTTCTTACGTGATAACAATGAGCCTCTAGTAGTAGTAGATCTAGTAGGTTGCCGAGATTGGTCAAATACAGCGAATGAAGCCATACTTTTTTTCTCTATAGAAACAAACAACTGGATGCTGCCCGTGTCCACACCGCAGGTTCAACCTTGCGTCCCACTCCCTGCTTTCATTCACCGGTTCTTTCACAGCAAAAGAGCGCACCGGTTTGCACCAAATCCACCGCACTGTACCTTGTAACCGCAAACTCCCGGTCATAAAAACAAAACAGAAAGAAGGAATCCGAAGAAGAAGAAGAAGATGGGAGGACGAGGCGAGGGCTAGACTCGACGCGCATACACCCACCTCCCTATTACGTACAACCTGGCTGGAACCGACAGCCGGAGAGAACAAAGCCACTTTACATAAACAGTCGGATAAACCACTTTCTGTTTAAACAAGTGAACAGTCGACGCAGGACCATCGTGTACGTGAAAAGAGTGAGTCGCTGAACGGTAGAAAAGAAAACAACAGTGACGCATGAGAAGACACGTGTTTATATTCTGCCACGTTATCACAAATATAATTTAATCAAACACACAACGCCATAGAACACGAGATCCAATTTCGGGTTTTTAACAACTATGAATCGATTGTGTCACTGAAAAAAGAGAATGGTAAACAAAACTGCACTGCCAAGTGTTAACACTACCAACAAATCTAATGCTGTAAGCACCGAGTAAATGGATGATACAATGTATTAGGCAAATCGAAACAAGCAGGATAGATTATCCACGTCACTTTTTCCACAGAGAGGTTTTGTGGGAGTTAACAAGCCATTATTTCACACACACTTTGCACCACATAATGAAACAATTTGGTTTGCGCCATGCCTCGCTTGAAATCACAGCATGTGTACATGTTCGCACCGGCGGCAGAGCAAAAACAACTAAAACACCTATCTCAGCTGTCGTACAGTCAGTCATATCCTGGGCGGTGAAAATAGTAACACTCTCAACGGACGGCAAGCAAACGTCTGTTATAAGACAGGACGGGACATCCTGGTGTTATACTGTGCCATCTGTTGATACGTCATGTACAACTACTGCTGGGTAAAGCATGCAAGATGTGGAAACATGGGTGAAAGGGGGGGGGGGGGTAGAGAGGAGGGGAGGGCGGGGAGGGAGGAAATGATTGAGAATAAGAGAGGAGAAAATGGTTGAAAGGGGAGGGGGACAGAGACAAAGAGAGAAAGAGTGAGTGAGAAGGAAGAAAAGAGAACATGGAGGAGAGCAAGTGGGAGAGAACGAGCCGAGCAGAAATGATAGAGAGAAGGGGAGAAGGATACAGAGGGAGAGAAAGAAAAAGGAAGCTTGGAGAAAAAGAGGGAGAGGAGAAGAGTGAGGGGGAGACATCGGGAAGGAGAAAAAAAGCAAAAGTACACACAGTGAGAGAGAGAGAAAGGGAGAGAAAGGAGAGGGAGAGAGGGGGAGAGAGAGAATGGGAGAAAGAGAGAAAGGGAGAGAGAGAGAGAGGGGGAGGGGAGATAGAGAAAGGGAGAGAGAGAAATGGAGACAGAGAGACAGAGAGAGAGAGCTTCCTTGCACCATATTGCAGTAGTGTTCGCGTTTAAAACAAAAAACCAGAATCTAACCCACATGTAAGGGGATACTTTTTTTTTAAACAATAAACATCCTGTATGTTCTCTCCTCCCGGCTCCCTCGCCAGGCCTCCCGGCCTTCAGTGAATCCTGCAGAGACAGTAGCTCTGCTGTAAGCTTCAGTTTCATCAGCCGTATTATTAGTTCAAAGACACAGAGCCGTGAAACTAGATTCCGTGTTAATTTCTGGGTTCCCGGCGGTCTTGATGATGATGATGATGTGTGGGCGGCACCGTCAAATCCAAGTCTTATGATTGTGTAATGTAAGGTTCTAGACGGCAAGAGGCCGCAGTCCGCGTCTTGTGTGTTTCACACGCGATCAGCTGCTGAGCTCGTGTTCAAAATGGATCTTTGATCCACTTTGTATCACTATTACGAACTGATCTATGTTGCCCAATTTGTAATATAAACTGACAGATTTTGCCCATTTTCCGGCATAATATGATTCTTTCCCCAGTCTGAAGTTCATTTTTGTTTTTGTTCAGTTTGGGTCATCAGCTGACTCTTCGTCCCAAATTAAGTCTGTGTTGTTGTTGTTGTTTTGTCCAGTTGTGCCAGAAACTGATCCTATGCCCTGTGTGAATCTGATTTTCTGCCCACTTTGTCTCAAAAGCTGATCTTTTGTGCCATTTAATATGACTGATCCTTTGCCCAATTTGAGATTGATCTTTTCCCCTCCCAGTTTGTGTCATTATCTAATGCTTTGCTCAATTTTAATGGGTATTGTGTCCAGTTTGTATCACAAGCTGATTTTATTTATTTATTTATTATTATTATTATTATTATTATTATTGCATATTCTGATCATAAGCTGATAAAAATACGTTGCCCTTTTTGTTTCGCATACCGGTAACGGTGTATTAGCCAGTGAACTTTATCACAAGCTGATCTTCTGCAGGGGTTGATTCACAGTGCCCACAATGTTCCCAGAGAAGGAGCCTTGGTGTGGACAGAACAAATAATAATAACAATAATAATAATAATAATAATATTTTATAAAAATACAACATAACTGTCAGACCGGCCCTCATTATTCGCTCATTCTTTGCTGGTTTACTGGCTCACTCATACGATCTCTCCCATAATCTCCAAATTCTTTCTTTCTTTCTTTCTTTCTTTCTTTCTATGCGCTCCAATACCGAAACGCAAAACTACCACTGATACCAATTAATCCGACATGCACTCACATACCAGGAAATGGAGGGGGGAGGGAACTAGTAGGAAACGAAAGAAGCAGTGTAGGATGAGAGCAAAGAGAGACAGAGAGAGGGGAAGGAAGGGACAAAGATAGAGATGCAGGAAGAGAGAGAGTGAGAGAGAGAGAGAGAGAGAGAAAGCGTGAGGGAGGGATGGGGAGAAAAACAAAGAGAGAAAGAAGCAGGGAGAAGGAGAATGAGTGAGTGAGAGAGAGAGAAAGTGGGAGAAAGGAAGGGTGGGAAAAACTGAAACAAAGAGTGGAAGAAGCAGGGAGAGAGAGAATGAGTGAGAGAGAGAAAGAGAGAGGGAGAGGGGGAACAAACAAAGAGAGCAGCAAGGAAAGTGAGAGTGAGAGAGAGAAAGAGAGAGCTGAAAGAAAGAGAGAGAACACAAACGGAAACTCATACAGCCAAACATTCAGACACCCATGGACCACAGTACTGCAGCTACCAAAGACCTGAAGGTGAACAACCTCGCCTATACTGACGAGAGAAGCGGTGGCATGTGAGCTATTAAGGAGGGCACTCTTTCCAAGAATGTTTTTAAAAGGTTTCTGAAACCTGTAAACATGACATGTGGTGAAGAGAATAAAAAATAAGACAGAAAAAAATAGGCTACCACTAAAGATCATGAGTCAGATTCTGAAAATGAATTACTACATCAGCTATAATATAATATATATAATAATAATAATAACAGAGAGTATTTATATAGCGCCTATCCCTGTGGTTACAGGCTCTAAGCGCTTTACAATCTATTGTTACCCCGACAGACCCAAAGAAGACACTCAAATACGCTCTCAGCTTCCTCGGAAGCATACAAGGCGGCTGCCTGTTAGGCGCTCAAATCCTTATCAATCGAACAATATCAATCACTGTCTATAGTCGGGTACCCATTCAAACCTTGGTTGAGTCAGGAAATGTGTGTAAATTGCCTTTCCCAAGGACAAAATGTCAGTACCAGTCAGGATTCGAACCCGGAAAGTACAAAAGATAAAAAAAAAAAAAAGAAAGAAATCTACATACGCCGAGTTAGGAACATGGTCCATAGAGAATAAAGACTGGAAACATTCGATTGATAGTTCCGTCAGCTGGTGATTTCGGCAAGAACATAGTCATGTCAAACTCCTGCTTTGGCAGGAAAATAGACTTTTTGGCTGTTTAACCCTCGAAGTGTCAGCTGGCCGATCAGGCCAAAAAACTGACCAACGTACTCTAGATTTGACTTTCTTTTCCGAGTAGCAAACGATGTAATGATGAGTAGTCATCCAACGTTACCAAAGGGCCTCAAACTTCTTTGGACACAGATAAATGTGGCTAAATAAAGCATTTTAATCTGAAAATTTATGCTGACATTTTGAAGGTTAAAATAATTTTCGTTTTTTTTTTTTTTTCGTTTTGTTTTGTTTCATTAATTTCACATTCCACATTATTATTATTATTGCAAGTGGGTTCTACACAATGTAGAAACACAGTGAATGAAATATTTTTCTTCCACCCCCCCCCCTTTTTTTTCACGACGTTAAGCACTAACAGTTGGACTATGGTATTGTTGGACTCTTACAAAGTTTGTGTTCCAATGAAACATTAACAGCAAACATGATTCTGTTGTTTGTTATTTTCCCTATTATTGGTGACACTATAACACACTACTCAGCTATAGCTGAGAACCATTTTTTTCAACAGCTCAAAACACTGCTGCATTCTAATAGCAATAGTGGAACCCCCCTCAATCTTACAAAACTTGTTTTAAAGACAGCTCTAACATTTATAATACTGTGTGTGTGGGGGGGGGGGCGGGGGTGAGGCGCAGTGACTCGGTGGTTTGGTGTCTGCTTCAGGGTGAAAACAACAAATAACTCACGCGGGTCCTCCATTCGGGGATGGAAAGACACGATGATCGGAACCGGAATTTTTCAGTAACACAACGGTCCCCTGGTTTCCTGTGGGCGGGGAAACCCGACGTCTAGCCTTCTCCGATAAAGGCGAATATATTTCGGAGGTCCCGTGTGTTACGCAGGATTAAAAAACCCACGCTTGGCGGTTCAAAATCGATCAAAGAGTAGGTTGAGTACGTTGTCCTGGCAAAATTTCCAAATTCCAAATTTCTACCCACTAAAATTCTCACCAAAATCAAGCAACTACTTAAAGACAGGGTAATCCTACTCTCTCGTGATTGGCTTAAGAAAAACAGACACCGCCGTTGAGTTAAAGATGGACGGTTGATATTAAACTTTCGCGAACGCTTTGAAATGAATGGGTTAAGCTTTCTTTGTTATGAGATGTTGAAAAAAGTGGCCGTTAACTTCTGTTGAGTAGTGCACGTTACAGTTCTATCCGTTCCGAACATCAAAATACTCAGTATCTCGAGTCTCCACTCTGTACAATATTTATGTTCTAGAGGCCTGTCTTCTCTTTGGCGGATTTGTGTCTATCGGTTGACATTGTATTATTAAATTTATTTATGTATTTATTTGTTTATTTATTTATTTATTTGTTTATTTATTTATTTATTTATTTATTTATTTTATGAGATCCGACAAGATGAAATTAGGCTCTCGTCAAATTTTGAGCATATGGAGTTATTGGTATCACTGTAACGTTTTTTCATTTCCCTTTCATTCAGTCTGTGAAAAAATAACTGCTCTACCTTAAGTAAAAGTTGAAATATTGTCAATTAAAGACGACGGGGGTGACAACTGCTGCAGTTGCATTAGCTGAGAAAATTGCCTATCACGTTTGTAAATCCTTATTAATCCTTGTTATGCCATGCTCCGAAATTACAATTTTTGAGTTTTTACTCGATCTATTTCACTAAATTGAAATCTGAAATGCATTTCTAGATTGATCTAGAAGGGTTTGGTGAAAAAAAAAACGTAAAACATTTATCCACTGTTGAAAAACACGTAGTTTCTACGGTCGGCTCAGTTGGACGAACGCCTGATTTCATCTTGTCACGTCTCATATAACCTTTTTTTTTTTCTTCCAGATAATCCCCATACAGCTTTTGACATGTCTTTGATTTTGACCCTACAAGACTCATGATGGGACCCGATGTATTGACGAGACTAAAAGTTTTATTTGACACATAGATTGTAGTGTCGGTGGCTTAGTGGTTGGATCATCGGGCCAGGGGTCAATCAAACGTTATGGGTTCGAACCATAACAGGTCCCTTTAACCTAGAGAACGACAATTTCCTCATTTTTCCTGATTCAATCCACGATAATACTGATTATTATGACAAAAGAGATTGTTATTGTTAGATTGAAAAGGGTTTAAGCACCTAGATGGCAGCCGCTTTGTTGTATACTTTTTGAAAATTCAAAATGTATGTGGAATAAGGCTTGTCGGGGTAATAATTCTACTGACGGACTTTAAAAACGCAACACTTGAACATGATTATCCTGACGGACTTTAAAACGCAACACTTGAACATGATTATCCTGACGGACTTTAAAACGCAACACTTGATAATATATATAATCATTTCCAAGTGTTGCGTTTTTAAAGTCCATCAGTACAATCATTTTCAAGTGTTGCGTTCTATATGTATGTTTAAATTGTAAAGCGCTAACAGTATGTCCTTGACCGAGATACGTGCTAAAGAATTCTATTATTATCTGTATTATTTAGAAAATAGCTGATACCGTCTTATACCCCGGCCCCAGTAATTTCTTGCTTTCTTCGACACATTCATATGTGATAAATTGCCATCACTGCTATTGGGCCAAATAACTGTTAAGTTTATTCTGCATCCTGATGCTAAATATCTTTGTGAACCACACTGACTTTGAACTAAGAACACAGCAACAGCCTGTTTAGCTTTTTTTTTTTTCTTTTTTTCTTAAGCCTTTCAATCCAAAGAGATAGGATTATCTCGGCTTTTAAAAGTTGTCAATTTTTGCTGAGAATTTTTGTGGATAGAAATTTAGAATATGGAAATTTTGTCCGGACAGCGGCACTCAGGCCTATTATTTCATCGATTTTGAACTGCCAAGGGATCTTTAACGTCCTTAACGTACACATGGGACCTCCGAAATATATTCGCCCGTATCAGAGAAGGTTAGACGTCGGACTTCCCTACCCACAGAAAGCCAGGCACCGTTGAGTTACTGAAAAAAATGCCGGTTTTCGATCCTCGTGTCCTGTCATCCCCCGATGCAGAACCTGCGAGTCGATCCCTTCCTGTTTTCTCCATGAGCAGACGCAACACCACAGAGCCACTGCGTCCCCTGTTTCATAGATGTCAAGAAGTTTCCAAGAGTAATTTATGGCCATGGGAACAAGATTTGTAGATTAAACTGATCGGCCACGATATGAATAGACAGATCCGTCAAAAATGGTTTTGATATGAACCACAAAGATGAGAAACTATATCTTGATTTTGAAAGTAAAGTGTAATTTTTATGCTGTTCCATAATTTTAAAGATGTTTGTATATTGTTTATAGCCACTAAACGGATGATTATAAATAATAGAATTGAAAACTTTTTTGGTGTATGTTTGGGATAATTTTTAAGTACATATTAAAGAATCTGCCACGGGCTTTGTGTAATCTCGCTTTAAAATTGATTATTGAAGCAACGTTCTTTCCTCTCTTAATTTTATTTGATTAAATAAATAAACACACACACACACACACACATACATACACACACACACACACAAATAATAAATAACCAAATCAGTAAATAAATCAATGACTTGATTAATAACTTAATAAATAAATAACAAGCAAATAAATAAATGATAAAATAATTAAAAAATACATAAATAAATAAATGCATAATAAATAAATAAATAAATAAATAAATAAATATACAAAAGATCTTTCGAGATGAACTACAATCAACAAATACATTTAACTGCACAAGGAACTTCAAAAACCAAAATTTTCATGTTGAACATTTTAATGGATCTAGAACAAATGTTGAAATAAAAAAGTTGCATTCAGATACTTCAATATTTTCTTGCCGATAACCTTCAATGTGCCGGCCGTAAAAGAAAGCCAGCATCAAAACGTCAGCACAATTTGAAAATAAATACAAGATTTTAATTACAAAACGTTGCATGCAGTGGGTCCTACGTCGTAACAAAGCGCGTATGCAAGTTTTCATGCACAGCTCAATAAAGCATTTTCAATCCTTTTTACATATACATATCATATAGACAAGTAAGCACGATAAACTATCACAGAAACTGATCAGAACTTGCAATGTGCATAATATTTATACATAATAGAATAAACCATTTTTACCGTCAGCCAAATAGATATGTTCCGACTAAGCGAACGGCTGGAAACCGCCATCTAATTTTAATATCGCGAGCTCAGTTCTTTGTTGTCCTATCTCCATTTTGGTCGATTTGGAGATATATATGTCATGTGAAAAATGAATAGTAAATCTACCATATACTGAAGTTATTTCACCTATCACTTGCCCAAACAGGTATATTTTGAAATTCATTTTCTCCTACCTCCTATGTACAAAAACAGTTGCTGAACATATAACAGCAATTTTCTCGAAATGGGAAAAATGGAGATAAAGCAACAAAGAACTGAGCTCATGATATGGGGTACAACAGCTCCAAACTGTTCACTACCACTGACATAGAAAAACATATAGAACTCGGATCTCGTGGTGGAGCGGTGACAAACATCAGTGAGTGTTCTATTTTTAGCAGGGGGTACAAACACTCCGGTGGGGATTTCCAGGTTTTTGCTTAATCGAATATGAACTATTACCTCCCTCTTCCAGATACATAATGGTGTACCTGCCGTGTAAAAGAAAATGAAATGATTTCTCGCTCTCTGTTTATGAAAAATGGTTAAAGGAAAATGGGAAATCGTTGTGCTTAGTGCTATTACGTCCCTTTACCAGACAAAAGGGGGATTGAACAAACAGTGTAAAAAAAAAAAAAAAATCATTTTTGCGGCCTTTGCATGAAACATACGCCATGAAAAAATCCAAAAAATTTTGGATGTAAAGAGAATGTTTCTTCTCATTGTTATAATTTTTATAATTTTTTTTTGTTGTTGTTCAGTCTTTCGAATGACAAGAAGTATATTTTCCTCTTTACACTGCTTGCTGAACACCTCTTCTGTTTGACAAAAGGAAGTAAAAGTCTAGTCAAAATGATCTCTCCTTACACAAGTCCCTCTTTTGGAAGGGGCAGATAATCTTCGAAACCATCTCCCATTCTTTAGCAAGCATATATTGTGATGAACACATTATTATTATTATTTTAATTATCATCACAATGTCTGCTAAATTTTGTATTTTATATTTTGAAGCAATGGGAGCAAACTTGATGTCCCCCTATTTTTTTTTTTTTTTTAACAAAGCTTGTTTTATATCTCATGTTTTGAGACAGAAAACCGTAGCGGGCTGAAAGGTGAAAAAAGGATCGAGCTAACGTATCTGGGAAAGGGTGGTAATTTAGAAAGCTGGGAAAACAAATAAACAAAGAAACAAACAAACAAAACTCATTCCTGAAAACACTATGTACCAAAGACCTCACATACAACATATGGACAGTTTCAATTCATTATCATCGTCCTTTCCAGCCTATCGCACAACTTGATCTTCGCATCCTGGACACTCTGGCTCTCTTTCTGGCATGTTCAATGTGAAAAAAAAAAAAAAAAGCGTTTCTCTGATGACGTGCGACGCCACAGTCTAAGAATACAACTGGAGAACAGTATCAAACTAGACTTACTTAATTTGAATTGACACGAAACGCAATTAAATTTACACATATGGATGAGACCTCATATACACACACACACTTAAAGCAAACACACACACACACACAAACAGCCACGCACACACACACACACACACACATACACAAACACACATACACACACAGACAAAAGATAAAAAAAAAGAAATCAAATTGCTCAAAACTAAATTTAAATGAAGAATACTTGAAAATAAACCAACAAACAAGCAAAACAATGACTACGCCACCACAAGTTAAGGATTTACTCATCTCACATTTCTTTTCATCTTATAAAATAGAAAAAGACTGTCCAACTCGGCAACTAACTGAACAATCTAAAAATTGAAAAAAAAAAAAAGCAAATAACATAATATAAATAACTTCTTCTTGATGTTCAAACTGGAAGCCAAATTTTGAAACCGAATTGGTCCTTCTTCAGGGCAACAAAGTAAACTCATTGTGATGATGTTCACAAACCGCGTGCCAAGATGCCTTGGTCATGGTATACACGGGCCGTATTCATGAAGTTGTCGTAACTTCAAGGGAGTTACGCGTTGGTGTAAGCTAAGGTAGCCATAGGGACGACTTGGTGTAAGATAACATTTAGTTTGATATTCATGAAGCCAGTCTACACCTACCCGTACCTAAGTTGAGCGCAGTGTCGAAAACTGGGATTTGTTACGCAAA
>JBCAUA010053875.1:0-11540 GCA_038406235.1 Peronia verruculata
ACCTACCTACCTACCTACCTACCTACCTACCTACCTACCTACCTACCTACCTACCTACTTACCTACCTACCTACCTAGCTACTTACCAATTAAGTTACCGACGAACCTAGGCCTACTACCTAAACTTATCTGCCATTCCTCATTAAATTACATACCTGGCTGCATACCAAACAACAGACCTACACATTTATCTAGCTACACATCTATTTATTTATGTCCTGGCTAATTGTCTGTATTTTTGTTTTGGTCCACATTGATCTGCTCATCAACCTTGGTCACCCAAAGAATGCATTCATAGTTCAAAGCTAGATTTCCCTGACTGTACGGAATAAACACTGGATGGACATGTAGTTTGGTCGCTATGGGCGATTTACCTTAAGGAAAACATTGGCCAATCCCTCCATGTATGTTTGGCAACAAAAAATGGAACAAAACACACGAGCAACAACAGCAACGTTGTGATAACATGAAACCCCAACGAGTTATAATCTGACGTATATGTATTAATCCGTAGGCTATTTCGTATTGTCGTTGCCAGCTACGTTTCTCCGCCATTCCTTGCACACTTTCATAACAATTTCTCACATCTTTAAAACAAGAAAATGGCATCTGTAGTTTTATTGCATTATTTTCCTTGATGGAATAGAACCTTGCTCTCTTGTACATCTTCATTGCTCATAGTTTATGTGCTTTATGCAATTAATGAAGCAGTCCTTGAGTGCCCCCCCCCTTTCTAGCGTAATGACTGTGACGCCACTGATTCAGTTCCTCGACCACGAAAGTCCACGCCCTCATTGGAGAAAGCGCGGGCACGCTACAAGTAGCTCGGGAAAACGCAAAGGCGCAAACCACATGATGGGCGATTGGTGTGTCAACCTTCCCATGTTTTATTTTTTCTCCCCCGGTTCTCCTCCCCAGCCCCGCCTAGCTAGGCTAAACCACATCGTGCTACAGATGCGGTGACATCAGTGCCAACTACGTAGACCTAGTGGATGGGCGGGAGTCAAGCACTAGTAGGCAATACGAGAGGCGTCGGTGACCCCAACCCAGCGGGGGGGTCAAAGGTGACAAAGCCCGTCCATGCCAAACACTTCGGGGTCACCCAAACGGCGTAACACTGAGAGGAAAATAATATTGCGAGGCGGACCAGTAGTTTTCAGTGTTGACAGAGATCAACATCGAGATCTAGATCTAGATCTCGTCTGTAGCGAATCCATCGTTAAAAGATCTCTTCGTGGATTTGACGTTACACACGATAGAGATGTGCTTTGTTAGATCTACGTGTGAGTAGGAAATACTAGATCTAGATCTAGATCTATAATATAATATAGTGTGCCGGATATTATTATTCTTTGGAAATAGATTTCACGCCAACGTGCATAGATCAATTGCACGCTGTTAGCAACCCCTTTGACGAAGAAACGGCTGTCTTTTTCTTAAGAAACCAGAGATTTCAAAATTTGCATAGATCTAGGCTACCAGCAAACACAGTGGGGTTACCTGAATCCAAGGTGAGTGGATATTTTGAGCACGTTATTATTATAAATCTGCTGCTTGGTGCCAATCGTACGGACAGATTGACGGATGGGGACGGGCGGATGAATGAATGGAAGGATGGACCGGCTGACAGACAGGTGAGGATAACTTCAGAAGAAAGTAGACTGAAAGAGAGAAAGAAAGAGAAGGAAGAACTGGCGTTCTGTAACGAACGAGGCCCCAAGTAACTGCTTGCTGTTAGTCATCAATGTGATCACCTGTTTATTAGGATATGATTCACTTGAATTTAACAGTTGAATTTCTTTCCGTTTCATTTTTCCTCTCTCATTCCGTGAAAATAGTTGCTGATCATTTCTCCCCGTGTTACACAATCGTATAGATCTAGACCTAGTATTTTCACTTTTATCTTTTACTCACTATATAGATAAGTTTCTCTCAATAGATCTAGATCTAGATCTGTACTCAGTGGAAAAGAAAAGCAATGCAGAGCAATCATGCTATGTTGATGAGAATAAGCTAGATCTAATCATTGACGTTTTGCTTGTGTTGGGACTTAATGGCGTGTTAGCGCCGTCGTTACGGTTATATTGCGCCAATCAAAAACTGAAATGTTCAGCAGATAGGCCTACATAGATCTGTTTATCTAGATGTAGATCTAGGTGTACGAGTAAAATTATTTAAAAAAAAAAAATGTCAAGGAATTTAGTAGTACTAGTCAATCTAGATTACCGGTAATTGTTTTGTCCCAGTGCGAGGAGGGGGGGGGGGGAGGAGACATTTCAATTCTGACAGGCTCCGATGAGTCATACAGTTAACCACTTGGCTTAGGGTGAGGATCAAGGATTAGAATCAACCTGGATTGTGGTTTCTTCACAATTAGGTTTATATTAGGAAAGTCGTTATCAGTATGAGAAGCCCTTCTTTTAGAGGTTGTTGCTTAGATAGGGAACCCGGAAACGTTCACACAATTGGACTGCAAAATTGGATAGAATACTAATCGCTCTATTTCTTGAAATGGGACAAGGTTCGCGATCTTCTCCACACTCATACAAATGACAGATGAGACTTTAAAGATTTTTGTCAGCAATCTTTACACCAAAACAGGATTATCGCCCGAAGCGTCCAATCTGGTCAGTGCTAGTGAGTTAACACAGGTGAAGTGATCCTGTCTAGGTTCAGTTTTACTTTCTTTTTTTATCCACTCAGCATCAAAGGATTGATCTGTGTAAGAATTGCTTGTATCTCATTATGTTTTGCGTGTAAACTTCTTTTTATATAGCATAATTCAACAGCAAGATGGTCGTCTTATATCGCTATTTACACCTTAACTTCTATGCATAAAATTCCTATAGAAATAACTAGAACTCCAGCGGTTTCCTCTTCTGGCACTTTTACGACTTATAGTAAGAGGGCAAATTTCCACGTCATTCATGGGGAATGAGCAAAATGTTTGTTGATTACACATAATGTGTTGAGAGTTAAATCGGTTATTTTGCTCATCAAGTGCCAAAGAGTTAATGACTCTGACATGCCATGAGAATGTGGTCTGAACAGCCAGTGGTGAGAGATTCCAGCTTGAAGCAATCACGGTTTCAGGGGCGGAGGACGGGTAAGGAAAAGATAACAGAAGCACAGGTACTGAGAGGGAACCAGCACTGACTGTTACCCAGTTCATCTTCCAAGAGAGACATCATCTTGCCTCGACCTTTAGCAGCAAAAGACGGCGAGCAAAACAAATGAGCGAATAAACATTGATAAGTAAAAAAAAAAAAAAAATCAGCTCCTCGCAAATTACATCATTTATTTTCGCTCCGGTGACATAGATCTATTGATTATGAGTGTAGGTGAAACTTAGAAAAACCGGGGAGGGGAGGAAGGTTGCACATAATTATATAACAACGTGATATTGAAAGCTTGAGATGTAAAACTCCGGCTTGGATTTACAACAGCATAATACATTGTATGTAAGCAATGCCATACCATCTACACTCAATGAAGTCCGCCAGTTCAGAGAGGGAAAGTTGTGTAGACCAACAAAGGGCCTAAAAATTGTTGATGGGCATATCTTTACTTTCTGAGACGGCCGGCCCGCGATCACATGAGCCTGGATGGAGCCGATCGAGCTCGGGCCCAGGCTTAATGAGCTATTTGAGCGTAATGTTATCTATTTATATATTAGTATTAATTAAAACCTCGATATGATACAGAGAAATGTCTCCTCATTCTCCTTTAGAGTGGAGAACCATGTAATGTAGACCTATAGTTAGAGCTCAAGAGTAGTGGAATATGACTAATTTATACAGTGTAGTTCTATATGTTCGTATCAGCCAAACAAGTGGAAGACCGGTACAGTCCATGTATAAATTAATGTACAATATGAACATTCTGTTGTGATAGCAGTTGAACATTATTTTGTTCACTTCAATATTTGTGTGCCCTGTTACTATAATATGACGATTTCGATTACAGTTGCCACACTATAACATTAACAATGTGCGCTGGTTGCATATCCGGCAGATCTGTACTTGAATTTGCCATCAGCGGACACGGGAGGTTGTGGACAGCCGAGATAACCACCACTACAGGCGGTTGAAAAGCTTATAAAAACCATAACCACACGGGAGGTCACCGTAGCTTCTCATAAATAACGTATCAATACAACAAAATGAAATGTGCTCTGACGCGTGTAATCAAAGTTGACTGACTTGCTCTGGTGTGTATATATGAAGGGTTTCGGGGCAAAATGAGACATATCCAAAATCGCAGTTAAGAGAAAAATGACAATTTTGTTCTCCAGCATTTAGTAATTTATCAATAAGAACTAGCTCTAGAATTTTTTGAAGACTTTTGGGAGGATAAGTCGCGTTTGGTGAAAAGGAAAGTCCTTCCTATATAGCACTATCACCATTCCCAATATTAAGGGGTATACATATCTCAAAATTTTCAAATATGGCGTTTGTCGCGTTTTGCCCTGAAACCTTTCATATGTACATCAGAATGAGTTAGTTAAATAAATGGTGTTGCTGAACTGTTTCCTTCTGCTGCCGATAGTTCTGTTCAATGGTAAAACGATGTTAGGTGGCAGAGCGGGATAGCAAGGTCTCTCCTGGGAAGGATTTTTTTTTTTTTCCCTACCTGTCTATGGACATATCGTAATTATTTCTTTGTTGAATTTGTCCACCCTCTTATACTGTAAAAGGCAGAGGGTGATAGAGCTTAGGTAACGGTCTCTGTACAGGTATTTTGTATTTGTGTTTATCTGATAAAATGAGGTGTAAATTCAAAAATGCTCTTAGGAGGGACACGCTCAAAAAAAAAAAAAAAAAGAAAAAAAAATCCAGTGTTCTCAAATGTTGAATCTGGTCATTTAACAGGCTCACTGTTTGTCTTACCACTCCTCAGTTCTGTTATCTGGATCTGCTTTTATGCAAAACTAGATCTATCAGGTTTGCAGGACAGGGGCTTCCTGACCTACCGCCCAGCCTATCCCGCTTTTCCACCGACACGTCATCTCCACCAGTGGATATACTTAATGTGGACAGAAGGAAACAGCTATATGTATATTATTTATTATGATCATGATACGTTCGATTTGTCTAAGCCTTTCTTTTTCTCGTGAACTAGCTCTTACAGATTTTTGCGTCGCTCGAACGCCGCCTGCCATTCAAGTGGTACTTTACTCATTTGATAAACAAAGAATGAGAATGAGTGGGAGAGAGCGATATGGATGGATGGATGGATGGATGGATGGATGGATGGATGGATGATTGGATGGATGATTGGATGGATGGATGGAAGGACGGGCGGGCGGGCGGGCGGGTGCGTGGTCAGACGGGCGGACAGACGAACGGACGGATCGATGGATGAATGGATCAATGGGGGATGGATAGAAAAAGCGGGAAAACGAAAGGGTCAATTGTGGGGGAGATGAGATGGACAAGGGGGTAAAAAAGGGGGGGGGGAGGAGGATATGAACCAGGTGTTGTTTCCCTCACAATGACTTGTCCCCTCCATGGTACAATTATAATAAGCTAAGTGCAATAATTTATGCCGTTCGAACACTCAGCATTTTGTGAGGCAACATCTGCTTTGATCGGGAATGTGCAGTTTTGTTGTTGTGCGGGTCATGCTATCGATGCATTGTATGTAGATCTATAATAATGCAAGTAGCTATGCTGTCCTGTGTATAGCAGGCTTAGTCGAGATCAATCAGCGGTGTAATAATAGAAAAAAAGGGGGGGGGGGGGGGGGAACGGTATAATAATAACAAAAAAAAAAAAAAAAAAAAAAAGAAAAAGAAAACTACAGGGTATCCATAAAATTACTGTACACTCACCTGTAGGAGCTCCATCATTTTGTAATGCTAGAAATGAAAATCTGGTCATTATTTCGATGCAAGTACAACGACAGTCTTCAATCTGGCCAGCTACATTTCCCCAGAGACAGTTCCTTTCAGGAATGCGATTTCATAGAAATGTTTTTAGTATACCTGTTTCCTAGGCGTCCCTATAAAGCCTGTTTTACAGAGTTGATTTCAGCCTAATTGTATGTAGTAGTAATTTTAAAGACACCCTGTGTATAGGCTCTATATTTCAAATAAAGTGCATCCAGGCTTTTACTCTTATGTTTGAAAAGTTGTGAAGAGGCGAAATGGAAATATTGTGCCGGGAAGAGGAAAATTCCCTTTTCTTTATCGGTCTTGATCTCCCAAAGTTTTCTGAATCATTGTATAACGCATACATATTTGGGATCAATTTTCACGCATACTTTAGAAGGCTAGACTTAGCTCAAGACTTAGCTCGATGCCATTCCTCCTTCCATCTACTACCCCAGTCTTCTTTTCTGCTCCCTTCTTATAAAGCTAACCCTGTAGAGCAGACGTTTCAGTCCAAACATTCAAATCGGAACAGAACTTCATAGCTGACAGAATGAAACCTTTTCATAGATAATTTTGTGTGAAAAAAAAAAAATAAATGTGAAACCTGTTGTCTTGATTTGAATTTATGTCAGTATATCCCGAAGTGTAAATCATTTTGTGGAGTATATATCTCTCAAGGAGTCACCGCGGCTGTGTAGTTTGGGATCTGCTTTTAAGAGAAAAACTTACGTCGTGGACATCAGGGTTTCGAATTTTGGCTTCTACCATCGGGGGATGGGAAAGATTTAAATATAAGAGCATGTATTTTATTCAGTAAATCAACGATTGCTCACGCTTCTTGGGTAGGGAAACCTGGCTTCTAGTCTTCTCATAATTATGAGGGCCAGTGTATTTCGGAGGTTCCATGTGCACGTTGTGTCCATTAAAGAACCCGCGGCAATTAAAAGTGGTTTGAAGAGTCGGCAGGGACGCCGCTATCTGGACAAACTTTCCAAATTTCTACCCACAATTTAAAATTCTCGCCCCTCCCACTCAGAAAAAAAGCGGGGGGGGGGGGGGGGGGAAAAGCGCTTAAAACCAAGATAATCCTACTGTCTTATAAAAAAAATATAGGATTCAAAGGCTGCTATATCATGTAAGAAAACTGTACGGCATTACTTACACTGGACTATGGAGGGTTAAGATCGACAGGGATGAACCACAAGAAGGACCAGGACGTGTTTCTTTGACAGGATTTCCGGGAAAATGCATTTCCCAAGTCCCTTATCTACAAGATGGGAGTACGAGAGGTGTTGAAGATGAACAAATATGCCGCGCTTTGGATCTCTTACTGTTCGTATTTGAGCGTGAATTTCCTTGTAAGGGCCGGGCTTAGAAATATGAGAATATGTTCAGATTAAGAGCAAAAAAGAAAGAAAAAAAAAAAAAAAGAAAAGAAAAGAAAGGCAGAAATAAAGGCAAAGGGAAAGAAATGCAGAAAGAAAGAAATAGGACGGAAAGGAAGAAGAAAGACAGAAAGTCAGAAAGAAATAGGAGGAAAGAAAGGGAGAATGAACAGAGAGAAAGAAAAAGAAAAGAAAAAAAAGAACGTACGAAAAGAAAAGAAGAAAGAAAAACAACCCTTTTGTTATAACACCTTATCATGCATTAGAATCATGTCGCTATCGATTTTGAAATTTTAGAACTAAAGTGAAGAAATCAGAAACTTCAGAGATTATCGCTTTTAAACCCAGTTGTTTTCGTACATAAGAAGATAAATTGTGCTGATTTCATGCCATACTAAACAATTTATGCGTCAGTTACTCGGACAGTTTGACCTTCTGAGTTTTTGCTTAGGCCTGCATTCATTGAAAGAAAAACAAATGTCAATCAATGGTCATTTTGTTGTCTGTTTTTTTTTTATTTTTTTATTTATTTATTTATTGACGTATTTATTTGTTTGTTTATTTTTATCATCATTTTTAGTTTTTCATTATTTATCTATGTAGTTTAGTCAATGGCTCGATTTCCATCATTTGAGTGTACAAATATGGCCCAGGAATTCGCTGTTGAACGTAAATAAATCAATTGGTCTTAAAATGGAGAGACAGGCAGAAGAGAGAAAATAGATATAGAACTTGGGGGGGGGGGGGGGGGGGGAGGGGGTGTTGTGGGGGAGTTACGGACTGGGGGAAAAGGAAATACAAATGGGTGCTGTGAGATGCTGTTTTATGAGTTGAATGTTATCCACTATTTTCCCATTATACATCGAAATGAGTAAGAGTTGATAAATAAGTCATAAATAACAACCCCCTCATCCCTTAAAGGCAAGAGGTGTCATTACATCACGGTATGAGGCAGACTGTTAGCGCATCCATCTGTCTGTCCGTTTGCCTCACTGTCAGCCAATCTGTGAGTCTGTATGTCTTTCCATTCGTTGGTATGCCTGTCTGCCTCTTTTTTTATCTGTTGTCTGGTTGTTCATCCGTCCTCCGCCCATCTGTCTGTCTGTCTGCCTGTTGGTCTGCCTGCCTGCGTGCCTGTCTGTCTGTCTGTCTGTCTGTCCGTCCGTCCGTCCGTCCGTCTGTTTGTCTGTCAGCCTGGCTGCCTGTCTGCCTGTTTAACCTTTTTTTGCCTGGTCATCTATTATCGTGTTTGCCCGACTCCCGTATGTGTCTCTAAAATTTTCCGCAAACATGGTCCCAATGTCCTTTCTTCGAACTGACTTGGGTTTTAATCTTTTACTTCAGACCCCAATGACCTTACGAGGAGGTCACTGTTATTTGAAAGACACTGCGTCAACTAAGATGGGCCAACGTAGGAAATCCAAGAACTAACAAGCCTTTGCCATGTCTCAACTCTTATCCAAAGCAAACATATGGCCGACAGGCTTGCTTGTCCAGACTGAGCGGGTCTGAGACTGAGGACAGAGGGTATAAGTGGAGAATCTTGAAGCGAGAGAAAGGCAAGCGGAGGGAAAGAAAGAAAAAGAAAAATGAGAATGCAAACGATTTGAAGAAAAAAAGAAAAGAAACGAAAAGACAATGACATGAAAGTTGAGGAGTTAGACTGAGAGACATGTACAAGGGTAGAGAGGCATACAGATGGATGTATTTAACATTTTAGAACTAATTTTGTCACCACCATTGTCAGAAAATATTCAACATATTAGAACATTCACTATGAACACCATTTTCAGAGGGTATTCGGCATTTTACAATCCTTTTCATCATCATCATCATCGCTGAGGTCATCATTTTATAAAATAGAAAAAGACTGTCCCACCGGCAACTAACTAAACAATTAAAAAAAGCAAATAACACATATAAATAACCTCATCTTGATGTTGAAATGAAGACCAAATTTTCAAGTCAACTTGACTCTTCTTCAGGGCAACAAAGTAAACATAAAAATGTAAATAGGGTATTGCTGTGTGCGGAAGAAAATATCTATCAAATGATTTGCTTTTTGTGTACGGGAGGGTTTTTAACGTCTTCTAAAAAGAAATGAAATAGTGTACTTTTTTAGAGTTAGAATGTGCCATCTTGTGATATATATTGGGTAAATATGTCAGTTTCATCATCATCATCATCATCGCCGGGGTCATCATTTTCCTTCTCCTCCTCCTCCTCCTCCTCATCATCATCATCATCATCCTTCATCATCATCATCATCATCGCCGGGGTCATCATTTTATCAAATAGAAAAAGACTGTCCCACCGGTAACTATCTAAACCATTAAAAAGGCAAATAACATTATAAACAATTTATAAACAGTATAAATATCGCCGGGGTCATCATTTTATAGAAATGTCTCGAACATTGTCAGTGGCTGCGAACGGACAACTGGCTCAATACCTCAATATGAAAAAAAAGTTTGTTGAAATTTGATATTCCATGAGAAATATAGGACCTAGGACTGTGGGACGCCAAACTTTCGGACCCATCTGCTTCTTCAGCAAAGAGACCGTGATCTTTGTTATCATCATCATAATTATATTTTTATGATTAATAACAATAAAAGAAGGGTAAAAAGACTGACAAAACAGAAAGGAGGAGGGAGAGGGGTGGAAGGAAACACGAGATGAAGAAACACATATTGCAATCTCCTTGAGAGCTAAGTTACTTTCAGAACGTTATTGTTATCAGCAATAAAAATATTTATTGAGTTGAGCCCATATTTCATCCAAAGGCCATTTAGACCCGCTAACGGTAAGGTAAGAGAGGTTTTGCAGTATTGATCAGATCTATTTTGAAACTACCTTGTTTGCACTGCCATTCTCGGCCGCTGTCATAGTAGTATAATAGGTCCATTTTAACACTCTAAGAACCGGAGCAGCTTTTTTCAGGTTCTGGAGCAACTTTAGCAATAAACATGTTTTACTGAGTTTCCTGAAACCTTTCAATGAAATTATTTATATTGATTGAATATCTGCCAGCGTTAAGATTTTGTGCTATATATTTTTTACCTTTGATACGTTCAACTGTCAGTTTTTTTGTTTTTTTTTTAAGACAATCGTAGCTGTGTATCAGATATCCACAACCTTGATAGCCCAATTCTCTAACTGCCATTCCTATAGTTTTGGGAAAATTGCTTTCCACCATTGAAGGTCTCACCGTCAGTCAGAATTATTCATGGTGTCGATTTTTCCACGAAATTAGCGTATTACTAGCAGGTCAGTTCCTTAATTCATACATTTTCATGCAGTGAAAAAAAAAAAAAAAAGTTTACAGTTAACTTGGCTGTGGTCAGATGTGTTTGCAAATTGAAGAGACAGAGGGTGGTCTTGGATATCGGCTATAATTAGCACCAAATAAATAAATAAATAAATAAATAAAAATAGAAAAAATCGTTAAAAAAAAATCAAAAAAAAAAAAAAAATCGAAATAGTCAAATAACAACATGCTAATATAGACTACTTATAGTGTGCCATTAGAGCACTTTTCTGTTATTCAGACATGAATGCTCTTCCAAATCCAGCTCATACAATATTAAAAAATATCAATATCAGATCAAATTTATCACATTCCATCTCCGATTTCTCTGTTCAGTCCATCCAGTAACTGGTCCCATAGATTGTCCTCAGTGCCAGAATTACGAACTATTGACAATACCAGTCTTCTACTTAATTTTGATAGAGAAGTGTCTAAACTCACTCCATACTTTCTGCAGTTTTCTCAACACACAATATCTATAGCATATATGGCAATGAGGCCTTCAAGGGTCGACAGTATATCACTGTGGGCCATGGGTTATAGAGGGTTAAAGACCCGGGACTTGATCGTTGCGCTAAGAAAGACGAAGGACTAGGATTTCCCCCACCAAGCATGACGAGCCTTGGCCTACTTTTCTCAGTGTATTGTAAATTATGTTCCAATCTGCTCTAAAACGAGTAGGCCCCTTCAAGTGTGTATGTTTTGAACACAGTGGGGCAACATGTGTCATTGGCATTCTGCTGTGTTGTTTTCAACAATCATTGCAGTCGATCTAGTATTTGCCGGCTTTTGTAAGGGCGTGGTCCTGTGTAGGAACTCAAAGGTCGTGCGATACTGCAACCACGTTTGACCTTTTGCAAAATACAACCAGGTTTACTTTGGTCGGAACTGATGGTTACTCTATCTATCTATCTATCTATCTATCTATCTATCTATCTATCTATCTATCTATCTATCTATCTATCTATCT
>JBCAUA010053886.1:0-11540 GCA_038406235.1 Peronia verruculata
TTACTTCCGTGTTTGAAATGTAAACAATAGAATAGTGGGCGGACGCGGAAGCGAAACGTCATAAGTCAACGATCTATTGACTTGCCGTTTTGTTTTTTTTTTTGACATAACAAAAAATGACGTAATTCATTCTGTATACTTGCCTGTGTGTACTTCCTTACACATCATACAGATCTTTGTGAATCATTAGACTGTCCAGGACCATTATCAATCATGATCTTGATATGGTGCTCTACCACACATCTTTCATGCCGTGGTCGTGGTCTTCTTTACGAAGAGCAGAGAACATACAAACAAATACTGTAACGTTCGGGATGCTGTGCTGCTAATTCTGCCTGGAACTGCATGCCCACTCTTGCACTCAAGGTTGACATACCATGCCACATCCTGAGATCCCTGTTACCTGAAGCGCAAGTCAAGCCTTTTTAAGGTCTACTGTGTACAGATACATGTACCTACTCATAGAGGGAAGAAGATAAGGACGAAAGTAGGTGTCTTCGCTGTGTTATCTGTGAGTACACAGACAGATCGGAAGCAGTCAGACTGGTGAGCAACCAGCACATGATAGAGATGGTTAGCCCTAGCATCAGACCTGACAATAGACCAAACGTCAAGGCAGGCTTGGGTAGTTTGAGAGGCCGGAAGCAAAGCTTGTTAGAGGAACAACAAAGCCCTTCTAGCAGTAAAAACAACTAATCAAGATTTACATTACGTTCTATATACGGCTTTCAACTCCTGGTGGCGATTATCACGAGTCTAATCAAGAACAGTCTATTGCAATCTTCGGATCTCAGCGTCGGCTGGTTGATTTTGAAGGGGGTAATTTCACTCAATCAGCTCTAACTACTGTTCAGTCCTCACCTGGTATCAGACTGACAGGGCACTGATTAAAACTGCCCACTGTCCATCTCGACGCCATAACGAAGTGGCAGTAATAGAAGGAGCTGGAGTGAACTGTGCCGTGCCTGGGTACTGAGACAAGATCGGGTGGCGGGCAGGGTGAAGCTTCTCTAACTCTCTCAGGGAACATGTTAAAATATCCAAGAGCGGCACTCGGGGAAGGGGAGGGGGAAGAAAGTATGAGAAACTCTCTCTGTTATGATATATTCAAACTGCTGTAACTCCTCCCCCCCCCCCCCCCCCCCCCCGTCCTTTTTTTTTTTTTTTATCGCGTTTTCACTGGCAGTTCTGGTTTCTTCATTTGTCAACTCCTTCCTATGACAAAGTTTTTTTTTATAGGGGGAGCCCTGGCCAACATGACAGTTTCTACTGCCATATCGTAATTTAAGAAAACTTAATGCCCTTTGAGGGTATTGTCTTCTTATCTTATCGTAGCTCGTCCGTGGTGCTTTTCTCAGCAATGGGCGTTTGTTTCATAGAGTCATGAAACAAAATCTGAAATAGGATCCTCTGTCCTAAAAACCGTTTTCCCATTCTCCCTCTTACTTCAGAGGAAAAAAAATTACTTTAGTTACTTCCCAGAAAAATCAATACAATCTAGACTTGGGGCGTCTCTTTGGTCTCGAGATTTTAACATGTTGTGGTGTAAAAAAAAAAAAAAAAGCCCTGAATACTTTTAGGTTAAACAATTGGAGACAGCAATAGCCAACAAGAGTCTGAGTACAGTCCTTTTTCTTGCTCAAGCTGGCCCATGTATTGCTTATATTGGATGCAGAGAAATTTACTGATAAGAAACTGGAAGGGGAGACAAGGGTGGAATGAGAGCTGGGGAAGACACCAAATGTTTGGAGAAATGGAGAAATGATTTGATGCATGGTTAGATAGGCTGAACGCCCGCTGTATCAGAATGGATTCCTCCTACATCGGTTTGTGCACGGGTGAGTAGACAGCAGTGGTCTGGCAGGGCAGTATGAGTGAGCAGGTCGGGCTTGGGTGATTGGCTAATGGATGGAGTGATGAACACAAGGAAAACAATGGATGGATAAACTAACAGACAGATAGACAGGGGAACAAATGACTGGACAAAATAATTCCTCCCAGTTTTGACATCTGAAGAATTGAATAGCTTTGCTCACAAGTGAGTATTAGGTTGTCTGTGAGAGCTGGATAGCTATCTATTATGTCATTCGTTATTAGTAGAAACAGCCCTCTTCACCTTAAACAAGCTTTGGTAAGCCGTCTTTATATCACAATTTAATTATTTCCCTACCCAATCAAATAAACATTTCAGTCATATAAAAAAATATAATATAACACCCTTTCATCCTTTAAGAAAAAAATGTTGTTCTTTTCACTGCCTATTCCGAGTAATAGTCCCACTGAAGTTCAAAGACGTAAAAAAACAAAACTGTGTACTACAATGTATGAGAACGTTTTGTCGCTGTTCTTTCCTGGAAAAGAGATTCTGTCAAAACTAATTCAATCAGCAGCGCAGTAGACAACATTCATTATCTCTTGTTTTCCACTGTTATTTGTACTTGTGAGGTGGACAGATGAGGGCATTAAGTCCAATGTCCAGCCTATGCGATATGGGAACATAATTATACAGTTAGGCCTAAAAAGGACATCAGATAGCGACATTGATCTCCAAGCCAGTACGGACAACCAACACTCCACAACAAGTGATACAGACATGAGGGACGTCTGTCCTGTGAGCTGAAATCATTTTATGACAGATGTTTTTAACCCAAGAAGTGTCAAGGGCCGATGTGGTCAAGAACTGACCCTTCATTTTTTACAATAAAACTTTCCTTTAAAAACAGCATACTGTGTAATAACACGGTGTGATCTAATATCACCTTAATCATAAATTATCATCCTATAAACATAAGTCCTTATGTCACTGCAGGAATACGAACACCCAGGCAACTTCTTACTGACACTTCTAGGGTTAACATCATGAACTCTTAGACAACGTGTGGGGTCTTGCATCCATTCTCCCACAGAACTGATCGTATCAAATATTCTTAGAATGACAAAGAAAAACATTGCGAGATCCAAGTCCCTTTTGTTTCATTAAACGTTGGCACCATCCGAATATCTGAGCACGACCTTTTTTACATCTAGCATGAGAGCCAAGTTCAAGCAATAGAAATGAAACAAGGTCTGCGTTAGGTTAGGCGGTCAAAAACTCCAAAAAGAATAAGAGTGGTCACATTTCACTTGATTAGCGCAAACATTGTTTGCCAGGAAACCAAAGTAAATCAAATCATTTCAATTCTACAATGGCGATCTCCATGAATACGATACCAAGCTTATCACTTGGGTTAGGATTATGTTAGACACAAACTAAACTACTAGATCTGCATATCATACAGGCCCTATGTCATCAACGGAGACCTAATTTAGCTTTTAATAGATCATAGAGATCCAGTCTGAATATAAAGATCTCCAGCTCAAGACAGCGCGTCTTTCTTTCTGATCCAAACTGTGCATCAGGGCAAAGCTGTCATGTCATAGCCTACCCACACTGACACTCTACTCGCTCCCAGAAATTGGGTGATTCGCTAAGAACAAAAAAAAAAAAAAAATTCTGGCAGCTTTGTTTCGGATGTGAATATAAGAAAACTTTCAATGGTACTGTTACCTATAGTAGCAGCCATAATTGGCCTGAGAAGTTTCTCAAAGCACCCTCTGCAGGGAACAACACAGAGGTAAAAGGAAATCAGCTTGATCAGCAAGGTAGCTCTTCAGCACCAGAAAAACGTTTATGTTACCTTACCATATTTTACTTCCGGTTGCCAACAAGACAAACAGAAGAAAGGCTCCGTTCAATTGGATAACTGGATAAAAGCCTGAATTTTACAGGCTAATGTTTCTTGGCTGCGTTAACGCTCAATAATGGATACGAGGACAAAGCGTGGCTTTTTTTGGCTTTTTCTTGTTCATGTTGTTGTTGTTTTTGTTCTGATGGGGAAAGACCAGAATTTCTCAAACTGCATGTGTATTTTAGAAAAGTACCATAATCAGGCGTCTGGGTCACCTGCATGAATAATTTCTTAAAGTGTTCACTTATACCCTGAGTGGAGATTCGCTGAAAACTCGATACCGAATATTAAGTACTGTTTCCATGACAAAGGATCCTGCGATCCAGTACAAAGCCAGTTATGACCCTTTTGGCACCGTGTCTACCAAGGGTGCAATATTCTCTAACATATCCCGGTATCGCTACCCATTCTTTTAGTTCCACCGGAGCCGTCTGTCTCTGTTACATAAGTCATCGATATTACTAAGTCTAACGTCTAATCTAACCTATCCTGGAAACTTCGTCACTTATCCAGCCACCACCCCCAGTCTCTCCCTCCCTCCCCCTCTCTCTCTCTCTCTCTGTACCAATCTGTGTGTCCTTCTGTTTGTTCCTCCAGCAGTCTCAATCTACCACTGGGTAGACGCCACTCGCCAGACCTCGCACACCAGGGTCGGAAGCTTTTTATTCCTAAGTCTTAACCACATTCCCAGCCTCTCCCACACATATATATAACCCTTCTCTCCCCCCCCACCCCTTTGTCCCGACCCTCTCCAGTCTTTGTCTCATCCACTGTGATGGAAAGGGGGGGGGTGATCACGTGATCAAGCCCTGGTGCTCCGATTGCACTGGCTCGGGTTTTATATCTCAAATATTTTAGCATTTTATTTGACAGTATCAGCTTAATTCATCAGCCAAACATACAGCTAAAGAGAGACACAAGCCGATCAGTTAGGCTGGAGAAAGGAAAGGAAAAGGAAGGGGGAAGGGGATTTCGGGGGAGAAAGAGACTAGAAACGATCATTAAAAAAAAAGGGACCAAGATGTCTGGAATAAGAAGGCAAAGAAGGGAGAAAGGAATGACTTCCATTGCAAGAACCAGCAGGCCAGACAGATCGTCAAATCACCAAAAAGTTTCTGAGAGTGAACATCACAAAGATGGCGCGTCATACTGCCAGTGTTGTACTTAGATATACTAGACTTACCCGCCATCTTGTATTCACTCGTCTGACTTAGTGTAGGTTTGAAGGTGATATGGTCTAAAGGCGTGGCAACCAAACTAATGATATGAAGAAAAAAAAAAAAGGTGGGGGGGGGGGGTTAAAAAGAATTTGTATGGATGGTGGCGGTTGAGTTCTGATGTAAGAAGTAAGGAGAGATGAAAAGCTGAGGTTGTGAAATCCAAGGTAAACTGAAGATTCAAGTTTCAAGGGTTTCATTGTTTTTTTTGTGTTTTTTTTTTTTTTTTTTGTTGTTGTTGTTGTTGGTGTCGTTGCTGTTGTTGTTTTTCTTGGAAATAGAGTAGAGAAATGTAACAACTTACATTTCTGGAGATGTGCACAATGAGATATACTCCGCGAAAGTAAACCAACTTTTCATATGGAATTTCTGATAGAAGGAGGTAAAGATAGAGGTATGTCAGCAAAAGTTTGCAAAATCTATTAAGTGTTCACAAATTAACAAAGAATGAGTTAATTAGTCGAAATCATCCAATCTGGATTGAAAGGCTTCAAATCTACGGTTTTTAAAGGACTGACAATTGTCTGAAGACAGCAAACCATTTTTATCAGGCTGTGGTGACGTGATCTTGGACGACTACGCTGTGACTGTTCCGTGTAAACGGACTCTGCAAAATGCATACACTTCGGGCAAATAGCCGTCGGCTTCAGTGACGTCATGAATCGTGCCCTGAGCCACCACCATACTGATAGACATTATCACTACACTTGGTAGGAAAACTCTGAGCCTGGTCTAGTTTTAACTGACGCGTTCTAAATCGCCACGTGACTTGTCAAAATGTCGCGGGTTTTGAATCCTGATAGGAGGATGAGAAAGAAGTTAAACCTTTTGGCCTTTTTTATTCATGACTCAGCCTTTTCCTGGTTTCTGGAGTCGGAAGTCTGACATCAAAGAATAACAAGATACGTCGATGTCCGGACGAAATTTCCAGACATCAAATTTCTATCTAAGATTTCATCTCATGAAACTGGGCACGCGCTTAAAGCTGGAATAAACGCACATTCTCAAATTTGACAGGATACAAACATAAAAGACGACATAAACAATTGCACCAATATACAGCCCCACCAACTGCATCATTTACGTCACATAATCACAACAAGGACCACGATGACGCCCTAAACAAGAAAGTAGTCAGACATCCAAATTGCTTTTGCGTTTAGCTAGTGTGTGAATTGTTGCAATTTTTGTTTGCTTGTTCGTTGTTTTTTATTTGTTTTATTTTTGTTTTTTGGCTTTCACTACATAAAAGCTGCAACTGACACATCCCATAATTTGGGCAAGATCTCTCACAGTTTTGATAAACGGGCTAAGACCTTGGAATCAAAGACTTGGGCATTTTGTTTGGTCATCATTCTCTATTCTCCTGTAACTTCCCAACGTCTCTCGCCATGAGAAACGTCAACCAACAGACGAATCAATCTTTATTTGCAATTACTAAGTCTCCCCCCCCCCGCACCCCAACCTTCTCCGGCCCCTCTTTCTTTCCCAAAGAACTGTTGACAATCGGGAATACAAACAACTACAGACGAGAACAAAAACAAGAACAACAACAACAAGAACAACAACAACAAGAACAACAACAACAACAACAACAACAAACAACAACAACAACAACAAAAAACGGTGATCGATGTTTTTCAGTTCTGTAAGGAAACACCCACACGCACACACAAAGGCGGCACCAAACCTATGCCACAAAAGACTCACTAATCATCCTCTATTGTTCAACTGGTGAAACATTTGAAAAAAATAAAAAATATTACAAGTTATTTCGCAAAGATCTAGATCTAAGTGTTCATGTAAATAAAGAATGTACCGCTCTAAGGGACCAAAAGTAAAGAGTGAGATAAAAGAAAAATACATTTTTTTTTTCTTTTCTTTGCCGAGCTTGGCGCCAAGGGGGGTTACTTTCGCCTTGTCTGGGGGTCGGCAAGGAACTCTTCAGACGCCACGGGAGTGGAGATAAGAAAGAAGGCGGGTGAAGAGGTCGGAAGTAAAATTTGGCGCGCGCTGCCAATGGACGGCGTGTGATTGGTTGGTGGGCCATGATCAACGATCGGGCCCAGGTCGGACGGCGGCCAATAAATAAACAGTTGGATATTATTAAATGGATTAAATCTGGCTAGGGAACCTCAAGGAAGATGGGGGTTGGGGAGGGGGGGGCTGAGACAAAGGTCTCTGGTGTAGACAAGGGGTGGGACGAGGAGGGGGCCAGTGGGTGGGGGATGAAAGTGAAGGAATGAATTAAATAATGAAGAAGGTGAGGCAAGAGACAGAATGTAAAAAGAAGTAACTAAAAGATGAAAGATGGTGGAGTTAAAGAAAGATGAAGTTCGTGGATAAAGAGTTAATTGAATGCAAGTTGAAAAGAGTGAGATACTGGACATAACCAAACTATACTATCATATAAGTATAGATTATTAATATTATATTGTAGTATTAGATTATTAATATTATATTGTATTATTATGTCCGTACTCTTTCGTACTCTAAGGATATCGTTGTTATTCAAAATTAATAAGGATGGACCCAAAAAACAGTGTGTGTGTGTGTGTGTGTGTGTGTGTGTGAGAGAGAGAGAGAGAGAGAGTGCGTGCGTGCGCGCGTGTGTGTGTGTGTGTGTCTGATCTCTGTCGTTCTGCCGCCTCGATCATTTACTCACTCTCTCTCTCTCTCTCTCTCTCTCTCTGTCTCTCTGTCTCTCTCTCTCTTTCTGCATGTTGCTCTCTCCCAACCTCTCCTTTGTCTTTCCTTCTTCCATCTTTTGTCACTGTCTACTTCTCTCTGTCTATTTCTCTCCCTCACTCCCTATCTCTCTCATACAATATACTTGACGTCTCTCTTTCGGTGGAAGGATTCACACGTTACATTTACACTACAAATATATACTGCGGGATAAACAGCCATCGGTGGTAGTAATCTTTTTTTTTTAATATTTTATATCTGCTTTTTTGTTGTTGCTGCTGTTGTAGTTAAAGACCCACTCCCTTGAATTATCAAAAGCGATGTATCGGAACTATCTCTGAATTACATAAAGCATCAAAGCATTTCTTGAAAATAATACATTTAACAAAACCATTTAAAACCTCTGTTACCCTACGATTTATACGTGGAAGTTCACAGCATAAGAGACAAGGTATCATTTCGGTCTACGACCTAATACTCTAACGGTAAAAGATACGAAAAACTTGTCTTTGTTTTTTAGATTTGACTTGGGTACGGAGTAAAGAAACATTCAGATTACAGATGTCGATCTTGTCAGAGAGAAGATCCAGTGCTGGAGGGCGCAAGACGGTCATTTTCCACACAAGTATTCTCAAGTGTTCATTCGTTCTTCTGATCGACTGGATTCGCTGTATGTTAGTGAATGAGTGAGCCAGTGAGTGAGTGAGTGACGGAGTGAGGGGGGGGGAGGGAGGAAAGAGGTGAGTGAGTGAGTGAGTGAGTGAGTGAGTGAGTGAGTGAGTGAGTGACGGAGTGAGTGAGTGAGTGAGTGACGGAGTGACTGAGTGACTGAGTGACTGAGTGACAAAGGAGAAAAGAGAAAGGTATCTATCACGCACTGTGAAAGAAAGCCAGTATATAACAGAATACAAAAAAAAAGTGAAAGAAAAAACAAGGGAGTGAGAGAAGAACGAATTGGATCCTCCTAACTCATACAAGATAATATGCGTGACATGTAAAAGCGCCAGGAACGATTACAAAATCTCCCAGTTATCATCATAGATCAGGTACTGCCAACCAGATCTTGCCTTCCCCAGATCTACGAGCTGTCTTCTTCTCAAATGGGTGGCCTTCAGGCTTAGACTGTAAGTATTTAAAGTCTCGTATCATGCTCTTTCCTCGCACTATCTGAGTAATTATTGCCTTTTCTTTCAGTATAGGAAAAATGCGAGTGACAGAGAAGATAATAATATATGAAAGAGAGGGAGAGAAAGAAACGAAAAATGGAGGAATGGAAAAAGACAGTTTCCTTAGTTATAACTAAGCCCATGCACACTCCAAATAAATCTGTGAAAGGGTGGGTGGATGGATGGATGGATGGATGGATGGATGGATGCTGGATTAATGGATGGATGAATGATGAAGGAATAGGTGGATGAATGAACATACCAACGGACAACCAAACAAACGAATAAAGAAAACAGAGAGAAAGAAAGAAGTAAAAACAAATGAATAAACAAAAGAATTTTTTTTTTAAAAAAAGGAATGAAAGATGATACTTTTACAAATATCATGTTGCCAATGCTTTCGACATTACCGCACCGAAAAAAAAACAAAATAAGAAAACAAATGCAAATAAAGTAAATAAACAAACCAGTCCTTCCACCCTCCGTGGCATAACCAAGTTTGTTTGTTTGTTTGTTTGTTTGTGTTGGGGTATAACGACACGTCAGCACGATTACGGCTATATTGCGTCAAACACGGTAAGATACGTTTACACGTCAAGAAGAAGAGAAGAAAGAGAACGGAAAAGAAGACAGGAGCAAGGAGAGAGAGAGAGAAACGAGAGAGAGAAAGAAGAGATGTCTCCTTTGGAACGTCGAGGATGAAAAACCAGGTAACCTCTGCACCCCTCTCCAAACGATTCTATTTCGACCCACGTTTTTTAGCCTGACCTCGAAGATGTCAGTTTGGTAATAAATGCTATATGATGAAAGCGGTTTAATTATGAGCTAAGAGCCACACTTTACTTTTCTTACCAGCAGACTCTCCAGGGATTACCTCATTCAACTCCAGGCCTACGTTCTGAGGGATAGGGTAAGTGGAGAAAGGAGAAAAAAAAACAAACTGATTTTGCCTTGAGCTCCTAGCTCAGAAATAAGGTTGCCATTGATAAAAGATTATGGCATACCTTGATCTTTGACTCTTAGGCCGTATTCACAGTGCATCTGCGTCTGAGTCTAGCAATCGCACTGAAGCCGCAAGATGTTTTAGGCCAAACTCATTTCATTGCCGCGGGCTGTAGTGCGTCTGGGTCTGACCGCCTGGCCAGCTAGCGTGTCAGCTCACGTTTTTTTTTTTGTTATACCTGCCTGCGCTAGTTTGCGTCTTGCGAGCTGGCAACATGACTACATACATGCGAGAGTTTGACACATACACAGATGCACTGCGGCTACGATCTTCCGCTGCATGCATGGGAACTATTAGAATTTCGGGGTAAAAAAAAATGACGTCAACCACTCGATCGCCTTACTGCAACTTTTATTCGGATAGACGATAGATTTTTCACCAGAGAATGGCTACTTGACGTTTAACAGCTGATAACGATCTCCCAGTTTGAGTGTTTGTTGTCGTATCTCCATTTTCGGCGATTTGGAAATATATATACATGTCATGTGAAAAAAAAAAAAAGGATAGTAAATCTATCACATTTTCACCGATCACTTGCCCAAACAGGAATATTTTGAAAATCATTTTGTCCTATCTCCTATGTACAAAAACAACAGTTGCTATACACAACTGATCAATTTTCTCAAAATGTGAAAAATGGAGATAGGACAACAGAGAACTGACATCACGATATGATAATGAAATAATGTTAGCAGGCATGCCAGTGAAAGGGTTAACAAAGTGAAGTCTATATGCCATGAGCAATATTTCAGTGTTTATAAATAAGAGGAAATCCCTGATCAATGATTGATTTACATTCCGTTCATGAAGATATTCGCCACTGCATTCGGGCTTAGGTTTCACGTTAAAGGGTAGGATGAAGAAACAGCCCGTAGGGGTAGATCGCTCCCAAGCAAGACCCAACATTGTCAATTATAGATAGGCCTCAAATAAATGCTATGAACAGGAAGATTATAAATGTAAGAATTAAATGCAAATTGAATGTCGTGAACTAGGTATACCGGGGAAATAGGAAATAAAGGCCAAAGGGCTCATTCCTGTGTAGATAGAGTAGGGAAAAGTAGAGTAGGAGATAGGGACTACTGGGACCTGTACATAATAAGCAAAAATAGTAAGGGACCCATGGGCGCCACCCTTAGACATACCTTAGGGAGGACCTTTCAACACGTCCACGAACAATACGATATGAATAGCAAAAGGAATAAAAAAAAAAAAAACGTGGAGAAACAAAATTCCAAACAATATGGCAAATAGAAAGAGTAATAGGGGCCATATTAAAGTAGAACAAAAAAACAAATACAAAATAAATACACGCACATCTTCAGTTAAGAAAACACAAATAGAACTGGGAGCAGCTGGATAGGTAGTCAGCCGGAGTTTTTTTTTTTTTTTTCTTAAAGTGAAGACCGGATTTTCTCTTTCTTTTTTAGAAGTGACAACAGAAGTTTCTAAGTTTTTTTTTTTTTTGTCGAGATAACCTCTACCCGGAGATTGAAAATGTGTATAGAACGTAACGTCTCTCTCTCTCTCTCTCTCTATCTCTCTCTCTCTCTCTCTCTCTCTCTCTCTCTCTCTTTCTCTCTCTCTCTCTCCAACAATAGCACTTCAGGCCTTGGTTCATTACAGCTGAAGCCTCCGACAGCTGTTTTGGCAGCGTGAGACAGTAATCAACAAGCTGAACTGACAGGATGACATGACGGGAAGATTCTAGCACTGCCAGGGAATGGCGCACAGCAAG